>MU132184.1:255927-274699 GCA_015039395.1 Ceratobasidium sp. AG-I
GAATGCGATGCAGACGCAGCGAGCCCAATTAATGACTCATATGGCAATCCAAGCTAACCAAAACAGATAAGAACGTTATCAGCCTCAATATAACTCAATCCAGACTCACCCTGCGACGATGCTCGAGCAGCTCCTGACGGTACACATCGTTCACCCTCGAAACCCGCAAAAAATCACGCTCCAGATCAGCCACGCGGTTTCGTAGCTGGGCGTTCTCGAGTCTCATTGCCTCGATCAACATGACTGGTTGGGGTAGCTCGGGTTCTGGATGAGTCCGACGGCCGTTTGTGGATGTGGATGTGGAGGTAGAGGCTGAGAGCTGGGATTGGAGAGAGGCGATCTGGCGAGTGAGCCGGTTCACATGGGACTCAGACTCGGCTTCTAACGTGTTCTCCAATGCAATCTTCTCTTCTCTCAGCTATATTTACTTTATTAGCTTTGGTTGCTTGGAGGACGAGGTATCCTACCTGCTCGAGTTTGCGAGACAAGACGTTTGTGATGCGTTCCTCTTCTGCCTCGTAGGCGTTTATGAGCTCTTCGTCATGTCTTCTCCCACGCGGTATATTAGACTGGAAGATTGAATTGGATGGGAGACGCCATGTCGGAGACTCGGACGCCATCAAGAAACTAAAGGGCTGGTTGCTGGGGCGTTTGCGAAGCCAGGATGAGTTAGATCCCCAGAAGTCAGTCACGTGCAAGTAGCAAGCGCTGGATGACGGTCGTTAATTTAGATTCAACTTTGCAGAACAGAATTCTTAGTCTCGCCCATGCTTCGATGATTGAGTTTTCAAGTCAAAATATCGATACAAGATCGAAGCCGTTGCATGACCACCCAGAAAACGAAAGGCGAAGAACTCGAGTTCATATGAAAACGCCCAATGCTACATACATTTTATATCATCACTCGGTCCCTAGCTTCTGTCCAGATCCCCATTTGTACCCACCCCCACTCGAGCCGCTCGCACTACCTCCCTGCTTCGGCGGTACAATTGAAGTCCCCCATGACCTATGCTCACTTCCTCCCGCAGGCGCCTCATGCATCCCTCCAACAAGCCACCGCACCCAACCAGGCGCAACCGCATACTTCCTCCACCCAGCCGCACCTCCAACCAGCCCTGCACTCTGAGTTCGTCCGCCTCCGGAGAGTGTGTATGTTGAGGTTCCGCCAAATGTTCGGACGCCTGGAGCGGAAGGTGCTGAAGGCGCCGAGCGGAGCAGGCCAGGTTCGGGGAAGAGCATGAACCAGGCGTGTGAGGTGAGGACACCTGTGAGGGATTGAACGAGCGCTGGTGGTCCGCCGCTAATGAGGTCCATGACTGGTGAATCGTCGTATATAGTTTTGGAAACGTCGTAGGATGAACGTATAGTAGAATGATATATCGACCAAGGTTGATGATTCGGGGAATGGTCGTAGGGAGAAAAACCGAGGTGCGTGGGTTGGATAACATGTAAATTCATTTCGATGAGGACGTGAATCGAGACAAATTCAAGTCAGTGTGATGCAATACGTGGCGACAAAAGAAACACATACGGAGCATCACAAACGGAAAATAGAGGTTCTTGACGGATATCAAGCCAAACAAAGACACTTGGGCGTCTGGTTGGGCTCGGGCAGCGCGGTAGACGAGAAGGTGGAGGAGGGGGCGGAAGAATACCAATGTGCGGAGGGGGATGTTTAGGCCCTAAGAGGGAGAATTTTGAGGTTTAGTGGCTGTTTAAGATAACGGATAGTTAAACAAGCTCTTACCATGATAGCAACGGCAGAGACAATGAGATGCCAAGCGTAATCCGCTGAGTGGCCACCGAACAAAGCCTCCTCGAGCTCATTTGATGAACGACTTTAGAGCGCAAAATATCAATAAAGAGTTCGTGAAGAAACATATAGAAACTCACTATAGCATTAACATATCGAAAATAAATGGAAGTCCGGAGGCTGTAAATAATGCTCTTAGTCATTTCCTCGCCATTTAGAACACACGGACGACTCACGTCCAAGAAACCAAGACGTCCAAATCCTCCATATCTATCCCAAAGTTCATTCAGAGACTATCAATCTCCTTCAACGTATAGTAAACTCACCTGTCCCTGGCCAAACACGTATTTCGGAGTGTAAACAACCAAGTATCCAGACAGAATATGCGTCATAACGGGAAGAGAGACTGCCACGCTCGACGCGACCATGAATCGCGTGACGGGAGGTATTTTTCGGAGCTCAGCTAGAATGTCGTCCATGGTGGGAGTTGGATGAAGGAGGTGGTGGTCAAGCGCTGAGCGATCGTAATGGGTTAACGTGGCACAAATGTGAGTTAAGCGCCCGGCGCGTGATGATAACATTTCCTTCGGACTGATTTCAAGTTAGCCATTGCAAGAGGCATAGTGCTTTGGTCAAGTGTCTCCGATCTCTCATTATAATTGTAGAACTGCGGTACCGTATTTTGTGGACGTAACTCGGCCTACCGTAACACGGCAACAAGTGACATACAAAGTACATGGATAATAGCATATTGACACCACTACATATACATAAAGCCTGCCCTCACGAACTAAAGTTTGATTGGACAGCGAGTATTTTCAGCTGAATGAGGACAGGTGGTCAGTTGCAATTAGGTCCAAGGTTTACAGAAACCCACTTCAGCTAATACGGATGCCGCGTCCGGTCGAGCGAATGGGTCATGGTCCCAGCATCTCAAGAGAAGCTTCCAAATGGGATTGGCTATCTCCCCTGGAATATGTAGCTCCTTTGGATGTTTCGGTGGAGTTTGTGTGTGTATAGCACGATATATACCCATGTCGCTTCGGTACTCAGCGTAAGGCACATTGCCAGTGAGGATTTCCTACACAGCATTAAACGGCGTGCTGGCTCGCATCGTGATGTTACACTTACTAGCATTGTCTGATGTGAGTAAAATCAATACAAGACATATCTGCAAACGCAATAAATAAACTAACCATTCCAAGCGCATACACGTCAGTCTCCTGACTCCTCAGAGTAGGCACTCGAGCAGCTCCCTCGTCGCCATCTTCTTCAGGTTGCAGAAGTTCAGGCGCCTGAAAAGCAGCTGTGAGCAAGCAGCCAAACCACTAATAAAACTATTCACCATCCACCGCAGAGTTCCGCCTCCGGGTCTAGTTGTTGCTGAGAATTGAAGTGACGTGTCGGGTAGTATCGCGTAGTCAAAGTCGTTAATCTTGAGCGTACCATCATCTGACACTAGAATATTGTTCTGGATACTAATGTTAGGGATGATAGACTTTAATGATGCACTTCAACGAGCGCTCAGACTTGCCGTTTTGAGGTCACCGTGAACCTACGGCATTCACGTTAGGATACATCTGGTCATAGATCCAAGAGCGCCAATCTCACAATTCCGACACTATGAAGGTATGATACACCTGATGATACCTGAATGCACTAGAACCTAGCTATGAGTAAAGATAAGAAAATAGCTAGGCGGGGCGTACCAATGGGTAGCGCTCCACATCGGGGTGCGCTGTAATGTATTGCTGAAGGTTCCCTTTCTCCATCCATGGAGACACCATGCCAAGCCCGCCTTGAAAGACAATGATGCCCAGTAGCTGTTGAACGTTGACATTACAAAGCCTGGACCAAACATAGACTTCGCGGACAGCACGCTGATTGTGTTGGAGCTTTTAGCGAGGAGGTATACGAACAGAAAGAGAGCAAATCTTACCTTCATAGCCTTTTCATCATCTCTTCTCAAAACATGCAAGCGAAGCGTTTTAATTGCGACTACCGTGCCATTGTCCATGACCAGACGCCGCACGTCTCCAAATCCTCCTGATGTAATCACTGCTGAGCTTTGGTTTATGTCCGCGGATGAGGTAAGGTCAGAGCACCCGTGTCTAACGAGACATGCAAACATTTCCTGGACGGACTATGGTGTGAACGCGTGATAAGTGAGTATTGAAACTCTATGCGATCGATTCACTTGCCATGTTGCTGGTCACCATGTCAAACGAAGGTATGTCTCGCTATTTGACTATAAATCGACGCCAGCATGCGAGGCAACGTCACTGTGGTGCTTACTGTTGCATTGTTCAAAGGACCGGACAAGGGCGGAATCTGTGGGTTTGGCCTAAGCCAACACCAGAAGGGTAACATAGGAAAATAATAAGCTTACAATATCGTCGGCAACATTATTAAACGAATAGGTATCCTAGCGTATTATCGTGAATGAGTATAAGCTGATCTACGCTATCGAAGAGCTTACTATGCTAGTATTCGCTGTGCCGATTGATGATGTGAGTGGCGATATTCCCCAGACACATATTGTCTTATCCTGCGAACTAGACACGAAGCGGGTGCCATCTGGCGAGAATACCACTGACCAAACTTTTTCAGTATGCCCCCTGATTGCCTCGTTTATGGGGGCGCCAGTTCGTGCGTCCCATATGCGGATGGTTGAATCTGCCGAGCCAGAGATGATCCGAGTGCTGTCGGGCGAAAACCCTACCGACCAGACCATATTGGTATGTGCCCTGAATGGGTGGCCTACAGAAGCGCCGGTGTGTGCGTCCCATATACGAATTGTGTTATCCTTCGAGCCAGAAACGATGCGTGAACTATCGGGCGAGAACGCCACCGACAAGACTGAGTCGGTATGCCCCCTAAGCATCCAACCAACAGGAGCGCCTGTGTCTGCGTTCCAGATGCGAATGGTGCTGTCCGCAGAGCCAGAAATGATGCAGGTACCGCTGGGTGAGAAAGCCACCGACCAGACCCAGTGAATGTGTCCTCTGAGGGGATCACCTATGGAAATGCCGGTTCGAACGTCCCAGATACGGACGCTGCTGTCTTTTGAGCCAGAGGCAAGGCAAGTATTATCGGGCGAGAACGCAACCGAAAGGACCGAGTTACCATGTCCCTTGAGCGGGTCAACTATGAGAGCACCAGTGCGTACATCCCAAACGCGGATGGTGCCGTCATCTGAGCCAGATGCTATGAGGCTATCATCATACGCCCAAGCTACAGACCAGACCAGGCCGGTATGGCCTTTCAGTGGACCTAGAACAAGTGCTCCGGTTCGCACATCCCAAATGTGAACTAGGTTGTCGTCTGAGCCAGAAGCGATGCTCAGACTGTCGTTTGATATTGCGACTGAGTTGACGTGGTCTCCTACATTCCATTGTAACAAAGGCGCAGCCTTCCTTGCAGCCATAGCGAGCACCTGGGCTATAGCAGGAGATTGAGTAACAAAAACAGACCACCGAGAGCCCAAAAGTAAACAAGCGGCAAGGAGTAATGGACTAGCGTGACTTAGAATACAGCAATATTCGCGTAAAGCTGGTAATGGGGATGAAGGCAAGACAAAAATGATGGTCGGTGGTAGTTACGCAAACAGTGCACACCGCCTCAAAAATACAGCTTGCCTTGAACTAATGGCCATTTTGGGTGATTGCTGACTCAGCCTGAGGTAACAAGTGATCGTTGGCGAACAAGTTAACCACCCCATCATACTAGGGAAGTAGAAGCGGCCCGCAACCGGACCACAGACCTTGCTCCTCAAAATACTGGGGTATATATATGAAGACATACTATCGATAGTCAGCTGATTACCGTTTCTTAAAAACGGTAGTAACAAATGTAGTTTTTGGCAAGGGAGCGTTACATATTAAGAGGAGAAAAGTGTACAGTTAATAAAATAACCCCCGCAAAAGTCGTTTTAAAACCCTTCTAGGTCGAAATTGTGTGATCGAATGGCGCGCGGCCTCGTACAACTTCAGTATATTATTCAGACATATTAGCCCAGGCGCGCGCCCAGACCATACCTTTATCAACTCAACAAGTAGGAACTCTCAAAACAGCCAATATCAGGTTCGGGAAACTTGGCTTTCGAAAAACGTAATCAGCTAGCTATCAATAGTAGTGTTCACATAGGGGAGAAAGCAACTCGATTTGTTTGTGATACGAGTAAGATGACGGCGAGACAAATAGAAACCAAGGAAATTATTTATGAAGTACGATCACCACGGCCTTCTGAGCTGCAATAAATCGCTCAAAATCTTTTCTCGCTCTGCACCTATCTGCTGGGTGACCTCTACTTGTTTGACCACAGAGAGATCCTCAAACGCTGCGAGAAGGTTGCCATCTAATATGCCACTGCTCAACGAGCGCGATACATTATCGTTTCGAACATATCTGGATAACCGACAGTCAGTCAACATATTGATTGGGTAACTTAAATACGCACCGATGAGCTTTTGGATTGAGACCTGCAACATGTTGGATATTGCGCAACAACTGTCCCTGAAGGAGTTGCAATCGGCTGAACTGAGATTCATCGACAGGGGTAAGTGTAGACACGCTTCCGTCAGATGCACCTAAGAGCACGATTTGGATTTAGCTGAGCGCTGGGATTAATTACGGATCACATACCCATGATAAGGCACGAAGCAATAGTCAAAGACTCAACGTCCATGGCGTCGGGGTCGATCGAAGCGTCTGCTTTTTGAGAAACAGTCAAAACATCCCGGTGGGGCGTGTGCGTATTGAATTCCGATTGACAAATGAGCCGCAAGCCTCCGTTCGATTCAGGGTCTAGTAGCTATGTGAGCACACAACTAATATGATGGACTGATGAGACACTTACGAAGAGGGTTGTAGTCATATAGGCGTAGGACTCCCAAATCATCGGAAACAGCAAAGGCGAGTTGGCCTTGCGAGCCGAAGAAGAAGTTGGCATGAGTGACTGAGAGTTGTTGTCGGTCTTTCGAGAGTGGTACTAGTTTAAACGGCTCTTCCTACAACATGGTTGAAATTAATAATAGAAATGGGCGAGTGCGGGACGAACTGACCTGGAAAGCAACGAGCCAGACGCTCTTCACTAGGTCTCCAACCAGTAGCAGGTTTTTCAGAGGGCGAAGCGAAGTCACATAAAGCCCAACATCCATGAACGCAACCCCAGTGAGTTTCTCATCGAGGTCAAATGCCCGCACGAATATCTGTTGGTATTGGTTTTAGTCTACTCAACTGGTCGGATGTTATTCAAGTACCTTTTGACCCATAGATGAAACAAGGTAACCGTTCATACCACATAGTGCCGTTACTGCACCCTTGGAATCCTCCCTGCACAAAAGCCTAAGCTTATACTGCCGGTCTTTGCTCCCAGGTTCTGGAACAACTTCGACGACTTCAAAGACGTAAGTCTAAAACCCGATTAGACAACGCCCATAATTCAACCATAATAATATGCTTACCGCTCCCTTCACTGCGAGATCCTCTCCTCGTGATATAGTGGTCCCAACAGCAATATAGTCTTTGAGCCCTTGCTCTGTGCTAAGTGTTTCAAGGGGGATGCTCTCGACAGCATTGATAAACTCATTTTGTGCGAACTCGTAGCTAAACCAAACCATTAGGATACATATTTTTATGAGAAAAGGGAAGTAGACGCACCCATCAACTGTTGTCCAAGTATCAGGCGTTATTAACTCCAAAGCAGAGCAGTGAATCTGGGGATTCGGGTGTGTCGCTATACAGTGTGGACGTCAATACAAATTATGGCACTAATACGAAATACAAAACCTTACCATCAGGGGTATATATCTCATTTGAGTCCTCGTCATAGTACGCAAAGGTCGAGCGAAGCGCACTCGCCGCCAAAACATGTCGCGTAGGTACGTCGTAAGCAATTGCTGTGTACACTCGTCCGTCATCGCTCGCAAAAGAACGGCTTGGTAATTGGCATCCCACATCCATATCAGGCGCCCACTCGACCATCGTCGTGCCCTGATGATCCCTCGTTAGACAGTGCCAACTCACAAACTAGGCTTGGCTCACCTCATCCGAGTGTAACAAGTACTCTCCTCGCTCTCCAAAAATCGAGCATGGCGTAAACGAGTTCACATATCTCGAAGCACAGGCATGCATTCTCACCCCGCTTACGTCCGTCTTGACCAACCAGAAAGGACGATCCCCTGTTGCGAAAACGCCAGAAAGATTCGTTGACTTGTACGTAGATGTAAAAGGGGTGAGAGCACGCCCCGTCACTCGCTTTGGGTCGTGGACATTTTGGGAGTGCAGTGGAAGGAAGCGAGAGAACACTTTGACGAATTGGACAGAAAGCTGGTCTCGCAGTCGGGCGGGAGGTGTGCCGTCGGATTCGGCTAGAGCAGGAACGGGAACGGGTTCGTAAACGGCCAAGATGCCACTTTTTGTTACAACCTGCCAAGGATTCAGTCGGGAGATTCAATTTCGGAATGAAAAACTCACGATCAGATGTGGTTTAGGACGAGTGACACCGATAGGCGCGATAATAATGTGTTCAATATCCGTCTCGCCCTCGTTAGATGGGGACACATGCGGTTGTCCAGAATCGACCAGCACATCTGGTAAACCCTGCAGCTGGTCTGTGGAAAACGCCAGCCCTATCATAGGCAAAGTCCAAATCTAGAGTCACATCTAGTAAATCACCAAGAATAACTCTCAAACAAATTACTCACCTCGAAAAATCCATCCTTCCGCAGGACAACTAACCACTGCGTCCCGTGCCCAGCATCCACGATATTTTCATATGTCGTAGGCGCAGAAGGTGTAGCTTTAGAACGCTTCGAGCCCTTTCCACTCCCAACACCAGCACTCGATGCTTTGCGCTTTGAGCCTGAATTATCTCCCACTGCACGGCGGTTACGATGCGTTCCACCCCCAGACGGCTTTGAGGATTCCACATCTCCTGGTTTGCGTACTCCAAACAGGTCGGTATGGTCCGTAAAGAACGAAGCTGAGGCGCAAATTGTTCCCTGTGGCCAGACAAAAGTAGCGTGTAATTAGTATCGGAGATTTTAATAAGAAAAGTATATAGGAGAACAGAACTCACATTCTCCCCAAAGTGTGAGATATCTTTCCTCCGAACCCGCCCTTTAGCTGAATCTCCAACAAAAAGTCCGAAGCTTTCGTCTTCCCGCATGACAACAATAAACGGGTCAGCAACGTGCGCGGCCTTGATTTTGGGGCGAGGCTTATTTCCATCGGCGTCAAGGTAGAGTTGTCGTTCCGTACCATCTACAATGCGCAGTCAGCCTCCGAGCGAGAGCACCCAAAACTGTGAACCAAAATCGTACCAGCCTCAAGCAAACGAATAGAATTCGTAGTGATCTGCGCAATACACCCTTGTTGGAAAAATGCCCCGGCAGCCATAGTCAGCCCAGGTGTGCGTGCCAGTATCTGAACATCCCCAATTGCCGTCGTTTTCGCGATCTACCCATGAAGATTAGTATGGATAGCGGCGTGGGGGAAAAGGAGGGACATACCCGTGATATCCCAGGCGAGGGGGCCAGGTCTGTACTAACAACGACGGTGTCGAGCCCCTCAGGACCGTATGACTTGCGGAGCGCAATGGACCACACACCGCGAGCGCCACCGATGGCGGGAACCTTTCGCTTTATTCTGGTAGGCAAATCTTTCTGGAAAAGAGGGGTTCAAGGTTTAATTGGGGAGGCTAGGAAGAGAGAGTGACTAGTATACCTGGAAAAGCGTAAATCCTCCAACGTTTTCAGCCCCGGTGCATGCTGTGAGTTCTGGCTCATAGCGGTCCTATAATCGATTAGTCACAATGTAGCCAAATTTTAGAATCACATCAACTTACCCCGTTGCGAGCCAAGGAGAAGACCATGGAGTTGATGCCACCATAGGCAGGCAAACTATCAACAACAACAAACCCCGTGATAGGCTGCAACGCAGCTCCCTTTTTTACAAGCGTAGGTCCAGTGGTGTCTCCATATAGATCTACATTAACCAAGAAATTAAACTGCTACTCCTGAGCATCAAACAAGAATCACTCACCGTCCTCGTCGTCCATCTCCTCGTCACTGTCATCAACAGGATCTTCCACCGCTGCCCCTCGTAAGACTTTAACCAAAACTCCTTCTCCATCCGCGCTCCCAACAAAAACCGCCTTTTCTCCAACCACACAAACTGCCCCACGTTCAGGCCTCGCCACTCGCCCAATCTCTGCTCCAAGGTTCAAAGCATGCACCGATCTTCCTTCGCGCTCGATTTTGACGCTACGCACTCCTCCATCCGGAAGAAACACCGCTGCCTCGGTATCGTCTTGCGACAACCAGTTCACAAACGCCCCGTCAAGATTAATTCCTTCCGGACCAGAGGACAGGGCTGCCACATCTGGGGCAGCGATACTCGTGAGAGCAGAGACGCGCGCCGACCACGCGTTTGAGGCTCGTCCGACCACTCCTCCCGCTTGGTCGACATGTAGAATTGAATCAGGAGTCGTGATGAGGACTCCGCCGAGCGAGGGAGGACAGGCGGTCAGTGTCTGTGCGTCGTGTGGGAGCGATGGGGAGTGTGAAATTATAGGATATGTGCGATTGATAAGGTCGAGGGTGATCGTGAGGAGAGAGGCTGTGTCTCGAGCTTCGTGCAGCCGCCTGACGTTTAGGTGATTTTAATTCACGGGCTTGGAATAGAGATGTATGAAAATACATACCCTGTGCTAGTAAAATCAGACAAGTAGAGTATGGCGAGAGTTGGGTTGTTGAATCCAGGGAGGAAGGTAACGTCAACGACATGTTTGATCCGTGCATCCACGTTGATGGGTAAATCCAACACAAAACTCGGCGAATAAGGGACCTCCTTTGCAAAGCTTCGAAAGGTCATCGTGAGAAGGCGCCAAACCACACTAGCAACTAACATGCTCACCTGGTCACATTTTGTTCTTGGTCGAGCATGTCAAGTTCTGCTTGCGTCTGGTAGAACGGAAGTAGTGCGAGTCCGCCCAAGGGCAAAATCAATGCTGCACAGCGGGACAACGGGTCGATGCGGAGGACAGAGGAGAAATGAGGGTTATCGTTTGTTAACTACACGAAAATCATAAAATGTGAGCGAAAGTCTAAAATCTCATAATAAACACTTACCACTTGGCTAGCGCGCTCGAAAGTGTGTATAGAGACGGTAACTAGATCGTAAACTACGTCAGACCACTCCAAAAGAGCAATCTAGTAGGAATATTAGGCATCTGCCCCATTTACTTTTGCGTCTAGCTTACCTTAGCATCCTTGAACGATACAAGTAGACGGTCAAGACCATCTTCCGAGGTTGCCATGGTTTGCACTTGATCGAGGCCAGTAACAATTCCGTGAAGTCGATGTTCTCGTACCAGATGCAACTTGGGCACCGTTTGGGGTGAGGCGCGTGGTACCGTCTACAGCCAAACGCCAAAAATATGACTAAATGTAAGGACAACACAGAAGATACTCACCCGAAGCTCTGTAACATTGATAAACCCATCTCCGTGAGAGTCCATTTCCATCTCCCCAGGGACAGGATCACTCGCAGAGCCCTCATTATTCCCGGAAGTCGACAATAGTTCCTCGAGTACCTCGAAAACGCGCAAGTAGTTATTCCGGGCTACAACCAGGTTGCATAGAACACGAGGCCGGGTGTCGTTGCTAGCGGAATGGGCTGAAGGAGGATTCATTGTTGAATGGGTGAGTCTCATGCATTTTGCAAACTCAACCCCACTAGGGGGGAGAACTTCTTGTCGAAGAGCAAGCATGGTAGTGTGGGCACCTTTCAAGTTGATGACAAGATTTATTGTTTTCAAGAGACGCTTAGTTACATGCAAGCGCGAAGAGTTCCTGGCTGACCTTGGTTCGCTGTCTTACCGCCTGACGTTCGAAAAAGTTCGGTGGTTAATTCTCGGTCCGGCTTAGAATATAAAATATATACCTGCTTTAAATAGTAGTAGAAAGACGCTAGATCCCGACGAAACCCCGCTTTGCCGAAAAGATCGTAGGTGGCGACTATGAAGAATGTGGGCAACAACAACAGCTGTGTTAAGCGCCGCTGTGTTTCCAATGGTTTGTCAGCGATCACTTCCCGCGCCACCGCCACCACTATTTGGAACTCTATTTCCGCCAGTACTGTATGTTAAAAGAGTCAAACTTCCACCTCAAAGACGAGGGGTGTGGGACTGTATTTAAACTCAGGCAAATATTTCTTGCCTACACATGTACATTTTAGATTCGATTTGGGGGCTCGATCTCTGAAATCATGCTGAATCCTCGCCGAGAACCAACCCCACCATCTCTGCGACCGCAGATGACACCCTTGTTTTTGGGGCCGAACTTCAGATGAGATCCCATGATAAATGAGCGAGCAACAAACACCTGGCATGAACGCTGCGCACTTTCAAGGTTGTCACTGCCACCCGAGAAATATGATGCGATCGACACGCTGAGCGAATCATAAGATCTAGGTAATGCACCTCGAGACTAAACTAATTCATTCGTGTTCCTCGCTATAGATCGCCCTTCTGTCATGACAATGTCTGTCTCTTTCCTAACACCAGGGTTATTATAACAGATAAGACAGAATTTGTGGGATCCTACAAATAAAACTGTATCGAAGAAATCACGGTGAGCTCAACTTATATCTCAAACTTCGACGCAAGCACCCAAATGCACAACAAAAGATAAAGCCAATAATACTGCTGTTTTGGGAACATCGTTAGCGCTCGGACACTACTTAGCCGATGAGCTCTCAAGTCTACCCGAAATGTTAAAACTTTAAACTGCTCCATTCGCAAAGCTCCGGACCGGACTAGGCACTGTTCGCATGTAGTCTGGGCAGCATAAATGAGCCCCCTTGATTTCTCTTGCGTCTGGACCACACAGCCCGAATCTCCAAACAATCCAGTAATACTTTTGGCTCTCTCACCTCTAACTTGGTACTCCGAGTTCCAGACCATACCAATCTGCTGTGAATGCCTATAATCTATACGCGACACGACCTCCTAGGTCCATGATACCCGATGCCGGTAATTCCATGGCCACTACTGCATCAAAAGTACCACTACTTCTGGATCCAGGCTTGCGCCGTGAGGGTAGTACGATGTCCTTCCATCGGACAACCAAATGCGGCACATATAAAGCAAGTTTTGTGCTGAAGACCTACAGTTATGAAGTATCACTATTGAGTCTTTAGCTGAGCAGATATCGCGGGAGCGGCCCACATGATTCTTGTTGTATCTCTCTCGGTTAAGTGTCTCATATATGCGCATATAACCCATTCGCGGCGTAAAGCGGTCAGCCAAACGTCGCAACTGTCCAAGTTGGTGAATATGCGCTTCTTGGCGAATCGAAGTGTGCTCCCCAAACAGAGAGCACACTAAGATCCCATCAGGAGTACTGTGCCTCCCACAATCTTTGGGGTCGACGGTTGTAAATTTCGGAGATCTGCGTGAACGGCCACCGGCTTGCAAACTAGCGTATGACTATTGTCCTGTGACTTGATCGCAGACAGTCGAAGGTTTGATAAATGTGCTACGACCCGTCACGATATTCGGTGTGTTACTACATATACTATCAGCCGCTATGCAAGCGCCAGTGAGGACCTAGATACACCCATCGATGTACCATTAGTCCGTCGGTCCAATAGGCCGAAATTGCTTGAGATGAGAGCACACGCCTGATCGCCTTGACCTCAAAAAGATATTGGGGTATAGGAGATAGGTATATCTGAAATCTGTGGTGCAAGACAGGTCGTAGTCATTCAATGAACCTACGCATTGTACGCTTGATGGGAGAAGCTTGAGTTCTTGGTCTTGAAGAGGTGGCACCTTTGTTCTCAGTGTTTTAAGATACCAATATTGAAATTGAAGAAGCTCACTGCGCGACCTACCCGTCGTGATTCCTGGTCTTCGATATGTGGCTCAACCCCCTTTTTTAATTGAGGTATGGACTCTGCAGGCGTGGGTTAAGACATAGCCGGCTCGGTACTGGAACCCCCGACGCGCGGATGCGCCTCAAACGGCGAAAGGCAGATGTGCAAGTTTTGATTGACGCTAACTCAAATCTCTACAAAATAAGCAATCCACACTGCGCAGATTCATGACGGCTGTTATACTATAAAGTAGGGCCCCCTCGTAGACAATATCAACAACAACCCTGGGTAGTGCGCCTTTGCTATCCCGTCCACTACAATGCCAACAATGCCAACGATGCCAACAATCCCCAAGACCGACTCTCCTGATCCATATGACTCTGTCGGAGCTTGGTTTCTTGGCCCTCGTGGAGAGAACCTATCCTCCTTAATGAATCTCCTTTCTCAAGCCTTGCATTATCATGTCCAAGGCCGCGAAGCATATTTTCCGGATGATCCAGTGGCCATTACCACTCGCATGAAGACCTCAGATATTTATCAGAGTAGGCCGGCCTTCAATTATGTTCTTGTATAGTGACCTGCATTCTCACTGCTTTCACAGAAAATATGCAGAAGTTGTTTATTCTCGTGAAGGACGTATCACAGTGTCTGTCTAGAAGTTCAGTACCGTTCTGGAGCCCTCGCTACAATGCTCACATGAACATGGATACATCTATGCCCGGAATCGTTGGCTATTTTACAGGCATGCTTGGTAAGCAATCATGCGTGTATTTCATGTAGCCTATTTAACGTGCCGCGGCATTTCACTTGCAGCAAACCCTAATAACGTCGCGACTGAGGCCTCTCCCTTGACAACAAGGCTCGAGGTAGAGGTAGGGAAGCAACTCTGCGAGCTCGTTGGGTTCAACACCGACGACACAAAGCAGCCCCTGGGATGGGGGCATACAACCTGCGGTGGCACTGTGGCCAACCTTGAATCGATGTGGGCCGGTAGGTTTTGGAGTTTGCTTATTCTTATCTACATTAGGCTAACTTATATAAATATCTCTCCAGCTCGCAACCTTAAGTTTTATCCCCTCTCATTGAGGCTGGCTCTGCAAGCAGAACTTCGTTTCATTGCAGACACATTCTGCGTTAGAACCTGCGACCAGTCCGACGAGACCGAGCCGGACAAACTTCTCAAAGACTTTACTACATGGGAACTTCTTAACATCACTCCCTCCGAAGTCTTCGAGATTCCCGCTCGTCTCAATCATAAGTACGGCATCACACCTGCGTTTCTGCAAAAGGCCTTGGACCCATATAGCATTCAGACCGTTGGAAAGGACTATCTTGAACGTCAGTTTGGAATTGACACACCATCTCTCTACTTTGCGAGTGCGACGATGCATTATTCCTGGCCTAAAGGAGCAGGTATGTTCTACAATATTGTTCCCAGGTGATTGTCGACTAGACATTTTCTCCAGCCATCACCGGCATTGGTCGAACGAACGTCAGGTCGGTTTTGGTAGATGAATCGGCTCGAATGGATACCAGCGATCTTCGAGAACAGCTCGAACGTTGCCTGGAAGCAAAACAGGCGGTTTATGCTGTCGTAGCAATAATGGGGTCAACGGAACATGGTGCGTGTGACCCACTGAAAGATATCGTAAGCATTCGTGACGAGGTAAGACAATTACTTTGTCTGCTACATTAAGCTGATTATCGGTTGAATCGAAAATTTAGTTTAGGAAGCGAGGCTTAAGCTTCGCTCTGCACGGTGACGGTGCTTGGGGAACGTATTACGTGTCGACGATTCCAAAAAAGATTCAAAAGACGTTCTTGAAGCCCAAACTTCGCGAAATGCCTCGGGATGACTTCGTACCTACCCTGCCCCTCAAATCAAAGACTATTGAAAGTCTTGTGCATCTCCGCTACTGCGACTCCATCACCGTTGACCCGCACAAAAGTGGATACATTCAATACCCTGCCGGCGGACTTCTTTACCGTGACAATCGGATGAGGTATCTTGTAACGTGGACCAGCCCAATTGTGTATCGCGGCGGGGAGAGCATTGGAGTCTATGGTGTGGAAGGAAGGTATGGATATCACAAGTCTGAAGTTTGTTTGCTCGCTAAACTGGCTTCTTCAGCAAACCCGGTGCTGCCCCCCTTGCGGTATGGGCTACTCACGAGATCATCGGGCTTAACCCAGAAGGCTATGGCCAACTCCTTGGTCAGGCAACTTTCAGCGCAGTCAAGGTACTTACATATTTTGTGCAGTCACACCAAAACACTGAGAGAAAATGGGTCAGATGTATGCGCATCTCGCCACAATGTCAACAACTGAATCAGATTTCATTGTTACTCCACTCAATCTGCTCCCGGCGGAGGAGCACGGTGATGATGTCGAAGCGCAAAAGAAATTCATCCGGGAGCGGATCGTACCAGAGTCGAACAGAGACCTCGTCGCAGACCCGGAGGCTTGGAGGCTTGTGCTCGAAATGGGCTCAGATCTGTCGATCAACGCGTTTGCAGTGAATTTCAAGATTGACGGCCGTCCCAACGACGACATCTACGAGGCCAATTATCTCAACAAGCGAATCTTCGAACGGCTTTCTATCACCAAAGAGCTCATTGCCGGGGAAATCAACGACAAACCACTTATTTTGACGTCAACACAGCTTGCGCAGAAGTCCTATGGTCGTTGTCTTTCGAAATTTAAAGAGCGACTACAGCTACCGCAAGGCTCTGATGATCTCTACGTCTTGGTCAACGTCGTCATGTCTCCTTGGCCGACGGCAAGCGGATTGACCAACGAGATTGCGAATACGCTACACCAAATTATTCGCGAGGAGCGGCAGGTTTTAGAATATCGCAATACCCTGACCCCCGACCTCCATGGCTTCGTCATGCAAGGCACTGGTGATAGGGTGTTCCTCGTACACTTGGCTATGTTCAATATGGAAAACCATCGTCGACAGTTGATCATATCGGGTAAACTCCCAGACGATGTGATGAAGATATACGTCGACGCCCGCCGGACCAATAAAACCGACTATTTCACTCTCCGCAATGCAGTGGAAACCACCTTGGATAACATTATGGCGGGCGGAAAACTCGAAGCTATCATTGACATTGGAATTCCAACCGATCCTGATGGGTGAGTGGATTGGTTGCCGCACCACTGTTATATACGTACTCAAATTCAAGAAGGCCACACCTTGCCCAAGGTTTACTGACGGATATTCAAGTCGTCGCCGAGCGCTCTCTTCGTTCTAGGGACCTTGTTCCGTATCCTACGACTTCTGTGCCTTTCTTCCTTTATGGATCAGACACTCAGCTTCATATCGATCACGTATACACTGCCTCTCCAAACATTCAATTGTCCGCGGATCAGGTCCAGGTCGACGGTTTTGTCAACGACTGGTCTCAGCGCCCGTTGGTATACGCTCATCTTCCTTACCCCGAAGTCGCCCTGCAGCCATTCCCTCAAGATAAAAACTTGGCCAACACCCTCTTGCCGTCTCGTTTCTCCCCGGGGGGGAAGTTCGATGATGTCATTTTCACGGCTGATCTTAAAGGAGAAGAGCGTATCGGGTCCGGGTCGATTACGCTTTCACAAGAGAAGCCGCTCATAGATACCGAGATGCTCAACATGGATCCAAAACTGCCCTCGCCAAATGCTGAGCATGCTACTGCTAAGGCCGCTGTCAATCGTAACATCTATTGGAAGGACTTCGTTGTGAGTATCTTCTTTTACAAACCACCAGTTTCGTAGCTAAACGGTTTTTGTCACTTCCACAAGGCTGGTCTCTCCAAGAAACTCAATCAAACTGAGCAAGGTTCTCAATCCGGTTTTGAGACTGTGAGTAATTGACACAATAATGGCTGATTCCCGCTAATTTATTCCCGCGGGCCGGTTTAACAGCAGGACTGGGGAATGTGAGGTATTGATTCTCAACGAGTACTTTGGAACGTTGCCTTGTTTGAAAACAAATGTAAATGAATTCATAAAACCTTTTGCTACATCCTTACACAGAACCCTTGCCTGATAATGGAGGGAGGGTGGAGCGACTTGTGTGGGTCGGAGATCTGTTAATCCTGTGAACTAACAGGCGTGGTTTTACTGTAAAGTCGCCCAACTCATCGACGGGATCAAGTTGCGCTCGAGCGAGAACACCACTAGAAGTGGAACGCTCGCATTTTGGAGTATTAAAACTCAAAAACTTCACGCATATATATACTCCAAATGAGACTACGTCAGACAAGCTACATAAAATCTGAGGCAAGATGGAACTCCTCATGGCCAAGGAGGGGTTTCAGTACCTGGCGGGTTCTACTTCAATTTGAAGTAATGGGTAAATCCCCCCGTGCGACAAAGCTTTTGCCTGAGACGTAAACATTGCCTAAATGTTCCGGTTTTCCATAGTACACCATTAAAGTGTACCATACAGAAACCAACATCTGCTAGCCTATTCGACAAGTTCAATTAGCCCGGTTTCCCTGCTGAAATACGTCCCACTTTCAGGTGTCGCACGTTATATAAAGTCAATTCATTTTCATATCAGCATCTACCACTTCACCCCCATTACATTAAATGGCCCGCACCGCAGGTACTCCATCAATTTGATCTATCATGGTAGTAATGTTAGAGATTTCAGACAGGAATTTCTGGCTCGAGAGATGTCGAAACTAACATACCGTAGGGATCTGTATCAGACACGCAATACTTGTTCTACAATCTCTACTGCCTTTTCGGCTGTTCCCCAAGAGGATTGATATCCCTGCCCACCGTGACTGATTTTCGGGCGGGACTCGTTAGCACCAATTTCCCTGAATTACTTATTGTCACGCACCCGTAATTGAACACCAACGGCGTCGCATGGCCTTTTCCGTCGAGCATATACTCAACAGACCCCGTCTCTAGGCGGATCCCGCCCTTGCGAGCCGGACGCAGACCACATCCCGACTCGATTATAATGGATCGCACATCTTCGACAGTTGGCGTTCGGCCATTTTCACGAGATTCGGGTGGGGCAATGAGAGGAGAGAGCGCCAATGCGCGTCGAATAATATCGTCAATTGTCTCCGGCCGCGGATGCGGGTACCAGTCGTCGACGCCATACGTCCCGCCAATCACGACCTAAAATCGTTT
>MU132184.1:274709-296856 GCA_015039395.1 Ceratobasidium sp. AG-I
CGCTTAGTTACATACAAGCGCGAAGAGTTCCTGGCTGACCTTGATTCGTTGTCTCTCCACCTGACGTTCTGAAAAGTTCAACGGTTAATTCTCGGTTTGGCTTAGAACATAAAATAGACACTTACTTTGGATCGTAGCAGAAAGACGCCAGATTCCAATGGAAACCTCGCTTCGTCGAAAAGATCGCAGGTGGCGACTATTGAGAATGTGGTCAACAACAACACCTATATTAAGCGCCGTTGTGTTTCCAACGGTTTGTCAGCGATCGCTTCCCGCGCCACCGCCACCACTAATTGGAACTCTTCTTCCGCCAGTATGCTAAAAGAATCCGACTTCCACATCAAAGACGAGTGGTGTGGGACTTTATTTGAGCTCAAGTGAGAATGGTTTGTCTACACATGTACATTTTATGCTCTCAAGCAGATTCAATTTGGGTTGTTCGATCTCTGAAATTATGCTGGATCCTCGCCGTGAACCAACTCCATCATCTCTGCAGCCGCAAATGACACCTTTGTTTTTTGAGGCGAACTTCGGACGAGAACCCATGATAAACGAGCGAACAACAAACGTCTGGCATGAATGCTACGCACCTTCAAGGTTTGTCAATACCACCTAAGAAACATGATACGATCGACACACTGAGCACATTATAAGACCCAGGTAATGCATCTCGAGACTAAACCCATGCATTATTGTTCCTCGCCATTGATTGCCCTTCTATCATACCAATGTCCGCGTCTTTCCTAACATCAGGGTTATTATAACAAATGAGACAGAATTCGTGGGATCCTACACGTAAAACAGTGTTAAAAAAATCATGGCGAGCTCAACTTATATCTCAAATTCCGACGCAAACACCCAAATGCATCACAAAAGATGAAGCCGATAATACTACTGTTTGGGAACATCGTTAGCGCTCAGACACCACTGAGCCGATGAGCTTTCAAGTCTACCCGAAATGTTGAAACTTTGAACTACTCCATTCGCAAGGCTCCCGAGGGGCCTAGGCATCTTTCACATGTAGTTTAGGCAGCATAAATGACCCTCCTTGATTTCTCTTGCGCCTGGACCACATGGCCTGAAGCTCCAAACAATCTAGTGATAAGTTAGGCTCTCTCACCTCTAACTTGATAGTCCGAGTTCCAGGCCATGCCAACTCGTTGTAGATGCCTGTAATCTATACGCGATGCACTCCGAGAGTAGCCGACCGGAATCAAAATCTAAACTTACGAGTTGACAACATTTCAAAAACTCAGCAAAAAAAACCCCCTTTGTGGCAGAGCGCTCCAGAGCGCTCCAGAGAAACGTGATGCTCCGGATCGCATAATAGCTGAATGCGCACGTAGTATTGCACTCCGGAGCGCTCCCAAGCGCTCCTGAGTGCTCGCTTGGGCTCAGTCTTGAGCTCACGAGTGCTCCGGAGTGCTCCGGATCCACCGGAGCGGCTGGAGCCACCCCCCGCGATCCGGAGCCAAGCCGGTTTTTGCTGAGAGTGCTACAATGGAGTCTGCAAATAATTCAACCCCCCCCCCCCGATTTGGTCACAGCAGCTCCCTCCTTATCGCTCTTACGGAGGGGGCGAAGGGCCAACACTAGCCCCACTTGAGCGCTAGCGCGTTTGGAGATTTCAGTCCAGGAGATCAAGTACAGCCAGCCCTAAACAACAAGTGCTCACCGAGCTAGATGAGTAATGGTAAGAACCGGCCACGCTTACGATCCTATAATGAGAACCCGTGGTGCTACTATACTATCCTGAGCATCAAGATGATTTTTGGTTCTCTGGACAGCCCATAGATTTGAGGACGCACCACCCAACGCAGCGTCAACCCTACAGGCGTGGCCCCGATGGCACCACTTAATCGATTATGAATCAACACAAGTTGACCGCGATATATATTGAGAAGTGCAAAGAGCGTTCAGACCCAGCTCAATATATATTACAGGGGCCGAGGTCCAATGAGAGGCGCGTTGTATACCTCGTTGTACTGGTCTTCGGCAAAGCTCTGGTACGACGAAATCAGGCATTCATATGCAACCCCGTCATATCCACGCCTCTTCACTTTTGACAGTCGTGTCAGCTGTCCTCCCGTCGGTATAGCGTCGTCGCATGGCATGCCTTGACAACGCCTTGTATAGTTTGAGCGCACCATCATGCTCAGTAGCTTTGGTTGCTGTAAGCTTCGCGCCGATTCGGACGAATAACCTGAGATCTTGAGGTCCCTTGGGTCATATTTGATGATATGGCTGGTCTGAAGCTGATTTAATGGCAGGGTTGGGTTAGAGTGTGTTGGGACTAACGGTACAATGCTAGAAGGAACGTACAACCAACCAGTCGATAGAGGGAATACAGTTACTACCCAGCCATGCCTACAAGCCTAAGTGTCAACAAGCGAACCTAGTATACATATAGTCTACATACTTCCTTTCGTGTAATCTGGCTGTTTGACCCACGCTGCACCACATAGCCCTCAAAGTAGCTTATACATAGCAGGTTCTCGACCGTAGAGGGAAAGCTGGATACCCAGCGCATTGTCAGTCATTTGAGTACAATCTTGATTGCACCGCTCACTTAGATAGTGCTCGTTGAACCAGCGACCATCGCAGTGCTTGGCTATTCGGGACTTCACCCGCTCACAATGTCAACGAGCAGCTCACCGAAAAAAACAAATACGTACACCGCACGCAAATACACCTTGCACAAACACCTTGAGTCGGCTAGCAAGGACAAACTTATTGTTTCGTACTCACTTTATCGGGATCTGACTGATTGACAGTCTGCTTCGAGAAGCGCCAGAAGTGGTGGGTGTATCCTGTTAGATTCAATAACGCTCAGTGCGGGAGCTCAGTTGATCAGATAGGTAAATACCAGAGCTTTTGCCAGCTGTTGAATGACTGTATATCCTGGACCACCAACATCATCTCGCCACCAACCAAGCAGCCTTCCATAGCGTTAAGCCCATTGCAAATTGGTATCTTGCTCCTCACGACGACTCACATGACATGATCTCCAGTCAGATAGTTCTCTACCACAAACTGGTGTGCTAGTTTGATTTGAGACTGATACGGGCCATCTGTGATGCAATAAGCAATTCAATGAAGTGAATTTCTCTAAGTAGCTTGCTCACTGCGTCTAAGGGGTAGCGTAAACAAAGATAAAGACTTGGAGGATAGGTCGATTTTCAGAAGTTGACAATCTGTCGCTGATCTATCTGTTATGGCGTCATATTTGTGAGAATCAAAGCTGAATTTAAGTATATGTATGTTAGCCCTTGACCCTTCAGCGAGCTATCGCAGTCAAGCCACCTGTTGTAGTCTCATAGATTATACGTAATGGCTCAGAACCACCATCTAGTCACTCCAATCCTACTCACAGAATATGACCATAATTACTTTCGGTGCACGTAGGGTGTTCATCGTCAGGAAGAGGACAAGAACTACGGCAAGGCGGGTGATACAATCTTATATCAAGCCTGCCGCCGCGCAAGTCAAGAATGCGTGGTCTGGTGCCTGTTTGAAATGCAAATGCAACACATGACTGCCCTTCAATTGGACAAACCTGGTTCTAAGTAAGGTTCCTACGGATTCGGTTCAACGAACCGAACTGAAGGTTTGCAAGGGGGGTTTCTATGTCGTTCATTCTATAAAAAAACTTAGTCCCACAAACAAACAGTCTGTTTACTAGTAGATTTACTAGTAAGCTTTGTGGGTGTGAAAATACGGAAAAGACTCGATTTTCCTACAAACAAACAAGAATTTAAGGCCACAAATAAAATGTGGGTCCCACAAACGAACGAGGCTTGTGATAACATAACCAATAGCAACTGTGGCTGTGAGTTTATGGTTGTGCGTGTGAGTTTGTTGTATATAACCTACAATATTCCACAATTCCACTAGGCCCCAAACTTACAAACCTGGATCCATTGGCCAAGTAGATTGGGGCACTTATTCATTTCCCAACGCTCTAGTTACTGTATTTTCGCTACTAGATTATGAGGGGACCATTGGCGAACTATAAAATACTCTAGTAGACTGAGTATGGTAGCGCATATATTCAACTGAATGTTGTTTTTGGAGCCTCACAACCCAGCCCCAAGGTCTGCCATAAAGCACGTGTCTTTGTGGTTCACCTTGTAGCACTGAGTCACAAGCTCACAAACTAGAGCTTAGGATTAGTCTCACAGCTGTAGCATACATCTCACAAACATAAACAGAAGAACTGTTGCCCTCACAACAATAGCTGCCACGGGCTCGCAATCACTCCAATGTGGCCAAAATAGTTTGTGAGTCTGTGGTTGTGGGTAAGTTAATTTCTTTACAGAATGAACACCATAACGGGCGCTGGGTCTTTATTTGAACAAAAGCTCACGGCTGAGCAGAAAGAAATTCCTATATCGTACACCCATTCAAAAATGGAACAATTTTTACAAGTTTGGCACATGAAACCTCAAATAAAGTCGAAGAAGCTTTGTTAACTCATAAATGTATAACGTTGGTGAGTCGAAGCGGCGGTACAAGAAATAGAAGCAACTGAAGGTCACATAGGAGAGATTTAGAATAATCCAGTTTCAAGAGGGTGAGCGTGAACACGCCTAGAAGTGGGGCTCGCATTTTGGAGCATCGGGGCTCAGCTTTTTTGCGCATATAGCTGTTCTTAATTAGACTAGAAACCAATATTTTCCAAGCTACATAAAATCCGAGGCAAAAATCACCCCGTGTGGCCAAGGAGTGATTTCAGTGGTGGCAGATTTATTTCAAATTGAGATACTGGATGAATTTTCCCCCTGCGACAAGGCTTCTGCCAAGTACGTAAGTAAATATGGCTCAATTATTCAGGATTTTTTGGATGACACACCATTGAGGTGTGTCGTATAAGAACCAACGTTTCCTCACCTATTTGACAAGTTCAATTAGCTCGATTCTACTATTGGGAGGTGCCCCACTTCGTGGTGTCGTAGGTTAAAAGTCAATTCATTTTCATATCAACAATAGCCGCTTCGCCACTAATACATCAACTCCCCCATACCCAATATATTCCATCTGTTTGATCCATTATAATAGTATTGTTGAAGATCTCAAGGAGGAACTTCTGTCTCCGGAGATGTCGAAACCAACATACCGTAGAGATCTGTATCATACACGCAATACTTCCACTACAATCTCTACTGCCCTTTCGGCTGTTCCCCAAGAAGATTGATATCCCTGCCCACCATGACTGATTTTCGGGAGGGATTTTTTAGTACCAATTTCGTTCTACTGATTATCGCCACGCACCCGTAATTGAACACCAATGGCGTCGCATGGCTCTTTCCGTCCAGCATGTACTCAGCAGATCCCATCTCCAGACGTATCCCACCCTTGCGAGCCGGACGTAAGCCACATCCTGTCTCGATCATAATAGATCGGACATCTTCAACAGTTGGCGTTCGGCCGTTCTCGCGAGACTCGGGCGGAGCAATAAGAGGGGAGAGTGCCAACGCGCGTCGAATAATATCGTCAATTGTCTCCGGCCGCGGATGCGGGTACCAGTCGTCGACGCCATACGTCCCGCCAATCACGACCTAAAATCGTTTGAGTCATCGTAAATTGAGAGGATCGTAAACTTACGTCGCCACTTTGTCGAGGAATTATGTAGGAAATACACTCGGGAGTTTTCTCCGAGATGCCAAACTTTACCCAGGGCGCACGGATTAGGACGGTTTGACCGCGGACGGGATAAACGTCTAAATCTTCAACGCCACCAAGAGAGCGAGATCCAATTCCAGTGCATACAACGATTAAATCTATAGGGTAAAAACGGAGGTTACGGGACGCTCGGGGCAAAGATCAGGTTTACCTACCGGGTTTACGAGAGGTATAAGATCCCTCTGCTACTTGCATTAAATGCCCTACTTTGCTACGGAATATCTTTCCCCCCTTAGCAATGAAGGTTGATAACAGATAAGGGAGGTAAACGCTGGTGTCGATCGTAACCGTTTCGAATTCGATGGTTACTTTGGACCCGCTTTCATTTTGGGTGGATTTATACTAAACTCCAATTGTTAGGAGTTGAACATTTCAATGGGGACTTGAACTCACACCAGGCATGAAACCGTACGGAGAGTATGTAGCGCTGTCTTGGTTGATGAAGTGTTCTGCTTGATGCAATCTCATAAAGCAACCCGCGGCTGGATGACCTGTGTCGGACATTTCCCACATCACCTCAAACGTTCGCTTATCGTAGCCTATACAGGCATGCTGTAAATTAATGAAACAAACAAGTCGATTACTGGGACTCACCTAACTGAACTTTAT
This sequence comes from Ceratobasidium sp. AG-I, assembly GCA_015039395.1. Lineage (NCBI taxonomy): Eukaryota > Fungi > Basidiomycota > Agaricomycetes > Cantharellales > Ceratobasidiaceae > Ceratobasidium > Ceratobasidium sp. AG-I. Next base: position 281,001 of record MU132184.1, read on the forward strand.
TCCCTTCCGCGCGGCTGACATGATGCGCGCCCTTTCACAGTGAACGTCGAGGTGACACGCTATTCAAGTGGATACGTCATCCAAAGAAGGGGATGACTTACTGCCCACGGGCTGGTATATTCAATTGTCTTTTTGTCTCCAGGAAGGAACTCCGCGATGATATTCACGTCAAACTTCTTCTCCAGGAGACGTATTGCCGTCGAGAGGCCGACAACGCCTGTATTAAACGGTCGATGAATACGAATGAACCCAACTATACCGGCTAATAAATGTCTTACCAGCGCCAAGTACGGTCACGCAACCCATGCTTTGCCTAGATCGTGGTTGAGTGGATGTGATCAAAACTGGCAGCTTGACGTTCTGATTTATTATGATTGGGCAGGGTAATTGGAAATTACGGTGGAGGAAAAGGAACGCTCATCAAACAGACCTATCCAAGCGACAACACTATTTGACGCAGTCGCAATACATTAGACACTGAGGGAACTGTAAGTTTAAAACGCTTCTCTGAAGTCTACATGTTGATTGTGGGACTAGCGTTAACTGAGGGGTAAACCTACGCAAGAGCCCCGAGAGCTCGTAGTTGTTCTCTGGTCCGCCACTCTCCACTCACAATATCCAACTTTAATATCTTATGTAACTAACTCCAGGTCCCGTGGTTCCTGTGTCTCGGTAATGCTTGTCTCCAATCCCGAAAATATATCTAGAACTGTTGGACGTATTGAAAAGTCTGAACTTGATTATGGTCTTCTGAGAATTTTGGCTTGCACCAAATGTGCCAGTCATCATTCTAGGGTTCAATATATGATATCAAACCAATGAATGATGTGAAGAAGTTCCACAATGGCAAGTTCTGTATATTGAAGTTTTGAATCTTGGGTTACATCATCATATTACTTAGGCTTCCCCCACAGTGACCATGTTGAAGGCTTGAACCAGCTCCCTTGTACTTCTGGCACGTCCCAGCTCATTTTCAGATTTTTCACCACCTCGTCCCCTTCCGAAATAATACTCGACATAGTACCTTCCTCAATTTCAGGCCACGACCTCTTCTCGTAGCCGCACCACGTTGCAGCTGGGAAATATTTTTTGTCTTCCAGAATGGAGTTGACCACCGAGGAATGCAGCCTGATGGGATCTGCTTCTCGATAGTTGATACAGCGTGCGGAACCAGCATTAGGGCTACGAAAGTAAAGTGTTGGCAAATGACCGAGGGAAATAAATATGGAAGGCGAACCTATATGCGGTTTGTGGATGGGAACGTTCCCCGATTTGAGATAACTTTGGAACCGGTATATACTCTAATACCTTCCACCACGGACTCTCATCTAATGCAATGTAAGGGTCGGGTTTTATATCGACCTGGTCCAACTCATCGACTCGTTCCTGAAGCTTAGTCGTATCTTCGTTGAGGGGCCGAAGCTCCAGTATCAGTGCTTTTCGATAGCGCCGCATGGAATCGAGATCGAAGATTATGTTTGTGTCGAGGTCGAAACATTGGCGCACCATCCAGCGAAGAGTGATATTGCTCAATAAGGGCCGACTTAGTAACTGGCCCGTGGTTTTGCCTTCCTTGGGGACTGCCCCGCCTCCAATATCGGCATGGCCGCCTTTAAACCAGACCTCGAGCGCATCTTGGTAGTTCACATCGGTACGCGAGTGATCCCACACACTGGGAATGAAATTCCCGCGATTTTCGTCTAGAGCAAGTGCTTGTCTGTAATCTAAATTAGGACGATTATAATAATACCGATATTGTTTGTACGCACCTAAATATATATACACTTGGGTTGTATTCGATCCATGGCAACTCTTTGCGATTAAAGGCACCTTGTTTTTATAACACATCTCAGACTGCCTATAAATGATACGCATTGTGGCAAAACTCACCAACACTGCCCACGGTATCCCTGTGTAATGATATGGATCAGCATTGACCAGCGTAGAAGCTGAGTAGAACACCGCGCACCATACACCAAGAAATGCAATCTTGATAGGAATGCAGAATGTTCGCTTGAAATCGTCAGGATCGACATTTTGCGGTAGGGCGCTCTTTTTGTCTGTAAGGTTTCAAATCACCTTACATGAGCGTCGTATTTCGGAAAAAATAGGGCTGATGAGTAGCATCGGAAAGGGGACTTACCGTACGCTAGTGGGTTCGGAGTAGTGCTGACTTTTTTCTCTTCTGTAGAGGATTCGTAAATTTGATATGCAAACGGCGCGTGCTCTAAGACAGGGCGAGATTAGGGAAGAATAGATATAAATAACGAGGTCCATTACCAAGGTTGTGTTTCGGAAGAAGTCCAACCTAGATTGAACGCGTTAGTGGCGCGATGCTGAGCTTTCTATTTGGACCCACCGAGTGAATCATTCCAGCCAAGGCCCGGGCGGTATATGCGCCTCGCGAGAATCCAAAAATGCTGATTTGGTCGCCAGCTTTAACACGGGTGCAAGAAATTCAGGGCGATGTTTAGGCAAAGCCGGAATTGCTCAACACAAGACATACCTTGGTAGGTTTGCATGAGGTATTTATACCCATCGAGCACCTGCAAACCAATTCTGAATCATCACCAGGACCAAAATACATATATAGCAGTTGCTTACATGTTGATACAAGAACCTGAAACATTTCAGATGAACGCCTATTAGCTAAAAGAATGGCTCGGGATTAGCACATACCAAGCAATCCCTTCGTCTGCTTTTGCCGCGAAGGTCAAACCTAGGTTTGTCAACATTCCAGGAGGAGCATAAGTGCCCACGCCAGTCTACTCCGATTATTAGTCGTGATTCGCTTCAAGGTATATCACCAAAGCAGTACCTGATAATAGACCTATCGAACTATGGTAAGCGCTACTTCACGGATGAGTCCAGTGGAAGACTTGCCACTTGTTGTTCCGGATCATTCTTCTTCAGTAGCTCCACGAATTTCACTACATTGGTATTCTTCATACGAAATTCAGTGACACTTCGTTGTTCAAAGGTAAAAACTAACCAGATTACTGAAATGATTCGAAGTTCCATCAAAGCAAAGCACCACCGAGCGCTGCATACAACATTTTAGAAATAGTTCTTCGCGGGAGCACAATACTCACTTGCGACGCGGCACGTTTCTCCCCAAGCTTTCGCATGACCTCCCGAGATTTTTTGTTCAAATACTCAACGATGTCCAAGTGCTTGTGTAAGCTCAGCTTTGCTTCCTGATATTCTCCCGCAAAGTTTTGCAGTTGGGCAACAAGAAGTTGCTCATGTGTTGAATCATCAACCACAATGTTAAAACCCCGGGCAGTTTGCTCAAACCCCGCACGACCCCAGATAAATGCGCCATTTTCGTTCCCCAGAACGGATGATAAGTTGAATTTTGCGTCCTCGGGGTTGTCGAATTCGTAACCAGAAATATTATCTGCAAGAGCTGCCTTGACATAAACAGGCGCTAGAGGATCATCATGAGGAACCAAAGTTAAGGTAAATCGCTGATAACTGGGCAGGAAAGGGAGGGCCTCGATAGTGTACGAATTTTGCTCCCGATCAGACATAGTTGGTAGTGTGAAGGGACACCAGGGCAAGGGCAGAATGGCATGTCCTCGTTGTTAGCATGTGCTATTTATCTCTGCGGGATAGGATCACGTAAGGTCGTTTGGTCATAGAGGTCCTCGTGGGCTGCCAGATGTTAAAAACGGGGCAGCGCAATCGTGAATTCCTAGATAGTCATGATAGCACATTCGAAGACGTTATTGCGCGCTAATAACCCGCAATCGTAGCTCGAACACACTCGAGGCCGCGGCGTGTCCCCTCGAGGATTCTGTAATGTTTAGCCCCTATCGATGAGACACCGATTGCAATACAAGAACGAAATGTTGGAAGTGCTTTCGTAGCAACTTGCTCCAGAGCTTTGTTACTTCTAATTCCTCAGTTTATTAAAAAGCGATACGATGCTCATGTTGGCTTACCTGGATCTTACGCTCTCCATAAGCTGGTGCTTAGGTAACATCCCAGGCGACAAAGTTTCGCGTCACCAAATTAGCAAGGGGGCTGGTTATGTTTCCTCAATCCGAAGCGCTTGGGAGGCATCCTCAGCTCCTAGGGGGGATCTGCGCAACATTACAATCGTCTTTTACTGATGTAGAGCGCTCTGGGTTACGATACACGATCACTCAGTTCCTGAATTTCGGTGATGGATTTTTAGGGACTCACTCGTCGTTGGATTCAGGCCAAAAGGGTTAGTATGCTTGGCGCACTCGCAACCTATAAAGGTTCTTTAATTAAAGTGAATGTTCGAAAGCAAGGGCAATGTTGTATGAATCAGCCTAGTGGCGCCGCAATATACCCACACATGCGATAACTGATGGAATTCTAATTGTGCGACAAATCTGGCTCCCTTAACAGTTCACCGCAAGCACACAATCAGTTAGGCAGCTCAGGTAAAACCTTTTTGAGCAAGTCTACAGCCATCCGCGCCGATCCCCAAGAAGATTGATAGCCATATCCACCGTGTCTAAATACCAAAAGTAGATTAGCAGATGTATGCTCCTCCCCTCCTCCCCTTCCGATAAGGAAACTAAGATAAAGAGAATACGCACCCATAGTTAAATACAAGCGGAGTTGACCTAGTTCTATCACCCTCAACCCAGTCAACACTTCCAGTGTCAAGCCTGATTCCATCCGTGCGCCCGGGACGTAGCCCACACCCTTCCTCTAAAATAATAGATTTGACGTCATCAACTGTTGGAGTCCTGCCATTCAGCCTTGAATCAGGAGGTGTGATTTCAGGAGCGATGGCTAATACGCGAGTAATGATATCCTCCGTTTCTTCCGGGCGAACATGTGGATACCAATCATCAACGCCCCTGATTCCTCCAAGGATAACCTAGACGTTAAGTCAACTCAGCAAATACCTTTTTAAGATACTAGTTTACTTACGTCTCCGCTTTGTCGAGGAATCACGTAGGTCCATGTATTATCAGCGTTGCTCTGCGTGCGCCCGAATTTGACCCATGGTGCTCGGATGAGCACAACCTGCCCGCGGATCGGATACATTGACTTGTCCTCGACTCCCCCAAGGGAGCGAGCACCAAGCCCCGCACAAACGACGATGACATCTATGTCCGCAGTACTATTAGGGCTAAGCTGTACTAATATGTAAACAACTCACCTGGTTTGGTGGACGTGTACGACCCTTGAGCAACCTGAGAAACGTGCATGACCTTAGTGCGCACCACCGAGCCACCCTTGCCCAAGAATGTAGATAGCAAATAAGGGAGGTAAACAGTCGTATCGATTGTTACAGTTGTAAAACTGAAAGCCGAGTCGGAGCCAGGGGCAAATTTAGAGGAGTCTAATTCTCGAAACTGCAGATTGTCAATGGAGAACATTTGAGCGTGTATGAATGCTCACATCCGGCATGACATCTAGGCCCGCGTATAATCCCCTTGTTCCGATGAAATGCTCGGACTGGGGAATACGCATGAAACATCCTCCTGCAGGATGGTCGACTTCGGACATTTTCCACATGACTTGGAACGTCTCGCGATCCATGGCTTAATGTGGATTCAGAGTAATTAAGCATCGAATAAAGAACAGAACATACTCTGCTGCCTAAGGTCATTACCCGCAAGACTAACATGGTGGGCACCCTGTAAATTACTCAGGCCTCAGTTCCAAGATATAGATAATGATAGGCCACGTACCGCCCATGGACTAGTATATTCAATTGTCTTCTTATCGCCTGGGATGTACTCCGCCAGGATGGTTACTTTATGGCCAAGTTCTTGAGCTCGGATGGCCGTTGAAAGACCAACCACTCCTGCGCGCAATTCAGTACATCTGAACGAGTTCCGAAACACGAAACGCACCAGCCCCAATGACTATAACGTGGCCCATGATAGTAGACGAGAGAATAATGCGGGGGTGGGGGAGGAATAGACGATACTTCCAGGATCTGGTAATTTATATATGGATGCAAATCGCGCGTGATCTGATGTCAACGATCGGCTAGCAAAAGCCACGGAGATAGCATGACCTCGGAATTTGAAAAAACCGACATTTCTGGTATCGCAAGGAATTAATATGCTGTTTGACTCATAACAGCCCTGGTGCATTTCATGGAATGGGGAGGATCGGTTGATGCTATGACCAAGCCATGTGACCTCGTCGGCCGAAGGTTGTGTCACTGGCAGCTGACGAATACTGTACAGTACCAAAATGATGGTTCAAACTAAAACACACTAGCAAAAACCGTTGGCTATACTTCACACTTTGTTTACGAAGTGCATGCGCTTGCCAGGTTAAAAACATTGCACGAGAAGGCCATGCGAATTTTATTAAGACAGACTAGATCCCATATGAAAGAAATTTGAGAGTTATAGTTACAACATAAGGTGCACATAAAGAATTACTGGGGTTGTATCAAGAAGGTCGACCAGCGTAACTCGTATTAAAGTAGTAGAAGGCGGGTAGAGTAGGCTATACCAGGTTTCATTCACCGTTTCCATTCACGGACCCCAATAATATTGCTCCAACTTGAGCTTTATTGAGGTCTTCGCCTTTGTAAGTTGTTGTTCGAACGATGTCCTAACAACGGGGATTCAGCCACATTAATCCAATCGCCTGCGCTGGAATCACCGAGGAGTAGAGCTTACCCGTACTTGTTGGTTGATATACATATCACGGTCCAGCCAATCAAAGAAAGTCTTGCCTTCCCCGATCTGAACAAATTCGATACCGAATTGTGTGTTTGGCGCGTCAATGTCGTCCAAATATTGTGCCATCTTGAGAACAATGTTGCCAACGACCTGTGCGTCCGTATTCTCTCCATCTGTGATCACAACATATATTGATTTCTTGGGCACCGCCTTGGTCCTCCAACGCCTAGCTGGCCGGCTGTCGACGTATTCTTTTAGTTTTCCTCGATACTCGCAGATGAGCTGGTCTAATTTATCGCTCAGTCGTGAACTCCCGGATGGCACCGGTACATTGTCTAAGAACTCCTCGACATCCTCCTGGCTCTGTAAGGTAGATAGAATATGAGCTATGGAACCAGAGAACGCAATTATTGTGTAGACACACCGCGAAGTTTTCGTCGGACCTCTCAAGGTCGTTATTAAGGAAATGAATCTCGATTCCATCTTTATCGTATTCCATTGCAACTAGCGTAAGTTGGAGGAGGAGCTTCCTACATTGCTGCCATCTGTCACCTTGACTCATTGAAGAGGAGTCGCACACTATGAACACAAGGTCATAACGCCTGAAACATATTTATGTTAGGATGTAAGTCAACGGCGAGGAAGAACATGCGCTTGCTTTAGCGAGTCCAAATCATGGATTGTTGGGACAGCGGATAGAGGGAATTGCCAGCTATACTGCGTCTGAGAGGATTGTGCTGAGCGGAGCTGTAACGGGCCAAATGCACCTCCTGGTATCAATTCGTGAGGGGCGGTGGCACTGGAAGCCCCTCGTTGATGAGTCCCATTCCCATTACTAGACTCAGCCGAGGGGCGTGGCCTTGCAGGGGACGTATTTGGATCAACTTGTCGATCGGGTTCCGCCACAAATGGGCCAAAAGAAGTCATAATTGTAGACAAACGGCGTTTAGGGGTCGTTTTAGGTGTTTCTTGTGCGACCATGTTGTAAGGCGGCATATTCGTTTCTACCCGCTGCTGTTGGTATTCATCGGGGTGCGTAGGTTCAGGATAAGCGCTAGAATAGGCTGGTACGTAAATTATTTGCGGTGGCGGTTGGGCTATGAGGCATGTGTTATGTTTGGTTAAAAATATGCAACCGTTGACTATCTCACCTTGGGGCTGCTCACTGGATCGGCTGAAGCCTCTTTGAATAAAAGCTCTCATTTTGGAAATCTACTGACCGCGAAGGGAGGGGGATGGCTAGTTGAGAGGCTGAAGAGCACACTTCCGTGGACAGGTGGTATTTTAACGGCGTTATATCTAGGTGGCTTCACGGGGGCTAAGCCACAAAGGAATAACGATGGGCAATGCTTATCGATCCTCTTTATTGGGTGTAGCATACAGCCTGAAAATACGTCATATGCGCCAAAACGGGTGACTGGCTGCGCCGGGCGCTATTGATGCCCGATCTGCAGCCCGCCATCGCTCAGCAACCTGAGAGGTACACAATATAAAGCAACGAATCGTGATATAGATGAGGCGCACAGTGTTTACAGGTGAATGTACAACGTGCCGAATTATACAATTATACAAAGATGGTTACAACTCAGCGCAGAAAGTAGAACACACGCCCCGCCAGACGCACACCTGTCACACAGAAAATTCAAACCAAGTCACCACCGAGATCGGCTCATCTTCTTCAACCCCATCGCCCTTCTATCATCCAAATTCGTCAATGTGATGAGCTCAGGAATGGCGCATTTCACTCACCATTAGCACAATTCGCTCCCCATCCAGTATCACACTTTGGGCGTCAACCATTCCCCGCCTGACCGAGGCAACATACGGCATCTGAGTACTCTGCTGCCCCATCCCTTCAAACCACCCCCGCGTGAATCCCGGGTCACTAGCTCGCACGAGCGTCCGTGCCCGCTGAGCAAGCGCCGCCCGCACCGATACTCCCCCAGAGGAACCAATCCCCCTGCTTCCTCCCCACGATTTGGTTCCCGCAGACCATACACTCGAAACGGCGCGCACGCCCACAGGACAAAAGTCCAATAACACAACTTTGCCTGGTTCAGCCCCTGTCTGGAACCCCACGATGCGGTGGCCCCAGACAACAGACTGGCCGGCGATCCGCACCTCCGCCAGGATTCTGTGCCGTCCGCTAGACCACTTCGTCCAGGGCACGGGATTTGATACCGAGTCTGAAGGTACGTCGACGAGCGCTTTTTTGTTCACCACCAGGAGCAAAGCAATATTTCGGTTTGTGGCTACAGTGCTTGGATCGTGTGGTGCTCGGGCACGTAGTTCGATGTCCAGAGCAAGGACACCTCGGTCATGCTGCATCGGTTCCGAACCAGGCTGGAAACTGGTTTCACCCCCATGGATGATAGCCTTCGCATACCATTTCGTAGGATGAGTATCCGGGAGTGCCAACGAGGAACGGAGTGTAGCCCGAGACGACCCAAACGTGTAGGTGTCAAGGCGCGCAGAACCAGCACTTCGATCTGTACGGACAAGCACAATTTTATCGTGTCTGAGAAAGGTAAATGACAACGTTGGGAAGTGGTCGGAGTGGAGCTAGCCAGCCGCTTTAAGTAAGTGAATGCTACCTGAACTTCTTTTTGTGAGACTCACCAGGCCAATTAGCTTTCCGAGCCTCCAGTTCCATAACAGCACACCAGCAGATTGGCGTTCTGGATAAAAAAGCGCTGCGACAGTGTCTCCGTGGAATCGAAGCGAATCAACGGTCCCCCTCCGCGGCACATGCAGGGTTTGAATAACCTCCCCGGACTCTATCGAAAAAACATGAATTGCTCTAAGCACCCTCGTCAGCGGAGAACACGATGCAAATATGACGTCGAACTGACCCTAGAATAGAAAATCCAATATAATCCCCAAAAGGAATAACCTCTACGCCAGCAAGGCTATTGAATTCTGGCAAGTCATATTCCCGAACCGCTGGCGAACGACCCCCGTAAAGTGAATAAACCAATATCTTCGACCCATTGAATACGAATAGCCGTCCCGAGTCGTAAATCACACGTAGCACCTCGTCCGGCTCTGGGCGGTTCAAACGAAGTTGCGTGCCCGAGATCGAACCGAGCATCGCCCAGTTCCGTTCACGAGCAAATAAGCGGGATACGCATAGCCGAGCCGGGGTGGAATGACGGAGTGGTTCTAACCCGCGTGCGCTTGCTTCGGCGATGTACTGCAACTTTGCGGACTGGTCGATAAAGTGTTTGAGAAGCTTACATACCTTGGTCGTTCAACACCTCTGTAGTTAGAGCCGGAGATTTATAAAAAGAAGACAAAAGTCAGAGCTTACAGATCGGCAGCACAAAATATCAGGACCAGGAAGCTTTTCAAGGACTAGCAATACAACCTCTGGCGCGAGAAAGAGTAGGAGTGGGAGTGAGACAGCTGCGGCACTGTAACCAAGCCTGAAGTTCTGAGAGTTCCTAGTACTAGCCAAAGTCCGAAATCTAGCAGGAACTACAGAGACACGCGAAGGCTTTTGTTCAGTCCGAGTCGACCGGGCTACAAGCGCAGCATTGGGTGAAGAACGGTACAAGTGACCGAGCGAAGCACAGTCCTGAGGTCGGTCTCGGTAACAGATTACGCCAGGCATGTCGAGAACAGGACGAGGGGCGAAAACATTCAAGTTTGAGCTAGTCACTCAGAGCAAAGATAAGGAGCTGGTTAGACCGGGGCGGGTGAGATTCAAGCCGCCGGGATCCGCGGACGCGAGTTGGATTTGCCATAACTCGTAATTTTTTAGTCAAGTGAGCATTCACGATAAGAAACGAAGTCTAAGAGGTGTTGGGCGCTCGAAGTAGTGCGGGGAGAAGTGGGGAATGATAGCATAGCACTAGTGTAGAGCATATCGTCAGCGATAACACTGTCTCCTATCGAGAGCGACAGCGAGATAAGGGCCCTAGCAGAACGTTTGTGTGTTTGTGTAATTTACCAAGCAAGAGGTATGGCCAGGAGAGATGTGTTGATGATGCCGAGGGAAAAAAAACGGCGGTGGTTGTGCGGTGATGGTGAGGCTTGCGTGTGTGAGAGGGAAAGGAAACGAGCTCAGGGCGTGGCCCGCAAATTTGTAATCAGACTCGAAGAATTCAAGGCAATTTGGCACCTTTCAAGCTAAGCAACCAGGTATTTTCACCAACTATATTATTATATAACCACATGAAATATGTATGAAGTAACGCTAAGAACGTCTCTCAAGGTTATAGACCCAATGAATCGGCAATGGCTGGGACAACGACCATAAACAGAAAGAATCCCGTCGTAATAGCAAGGGTGTATTCCAATTCTTGCGGGTTTGCGCGTCGCCTAGCAAGTACAGTACGATATGATGACTTCGCGTTGACATCTGTTGCTTTATGTGTCAGATTGAAATCGAATCCTCGACATTTACGGGACTTACCACTTCGAACATTCAACAAGAAGAGCAGAACGACACTAACGAAAAACGTCGTCGCGGCGCTCTTCCATCCAAACCATCCGATAGCAAGGAAGAGAAGTTCTGATAAATCTCCCGACATATTGGATCTGCGAAATAGACAACCTTGAGTTTTCATTACGCGACAGTGTGCTCCGGAATTACTACTCACCAAGACAGGTAAAGAGCTAATATAAAAGGGTATAAACAGCAAATCTAGATTGAGGGTAGTCGTTCTCAAGCTTGTGAGCTGGTCTGGTGCTTATAGATAGCGGGTGCTCCAAAGGTGGGGGTGCTGGTGCTGGTCATGATGTCGGCTATGACGCACAGCTGAGGGCCTGTCAACCGAGAAGCGCTGAGACCCTGGTAAGCGCCTGTGTTAGTCCCATTCGACTCCCATTCCGATTCACATTATGGTTGAGATTATGGCGACGGCCCACTTTGTAAAGTTGTGTGACGAGATATAAGACCCCAAAATCACTCGAAATTACAGAAAAGGCTGGTCTCGAGATTCTTCCTTTTTGATATCTTTCGCTATACTTTGGGCTCAAATCTATCTCATTCTTTCATAAGCATATCCACTTTATTTGCGATTTATACCAAATTCCTTGCCTACAGACATTTGAATGATCGAGGAACTGACCATTGCTTCGCCTCGGCTTCGACCTCCCATCCAATTAGAACAGCCCACCCACGTGACTCATATTTCCTTTCTTGAACAGTTTGCAATTTTCTCGCTTGTTTTCGCCAGCTTTGTTTCGGTCCTTGGCGACCGTTTTTTCCAGCCGCCTGATGCATTGTTTCACCACGCCACGCTTTCATGCCGCATCTTGCGATTGGCTGGGAAACTCTAGCCGAACGGACGCCTCAATACACCGCCTGACCAGAACAATGGAAAAGGCAAATAGCACCGATAATAGACAAATAATAGACCCTGAGCTTTATTTAGATTGGTCGATCATCTCATCGGCCTCATGTTTTCTCCGCTTGCGGTGGACAAAGGCCATCGCCTCGCCGGAGCATCCTTTTCCATGTCCACTCAGGCCTATAAAAGCACCCCTGTCCCATCCACTATCCTCATCCCCTCCTCTTCCACTCCCGTTTATTCTCTTCAGCCCTACGCACCGAGGCCGGTCCCTCACCTTCACTTCAACAGCATCTATTCTTCGAGCTAGCCTCTCTTTGCCCATCCTACGATCGTTTTTTCGGCTGTGCCATATCCCTCTACGATCTACTAGTCCCAGTCTTTTACGTCGTCTACCTTAACTCAATCATCATGTTCTTCTCCAAGTCCCTCCTCGTCGTCGCTGCCCTCGCTGCCCAGGTCCTTGGCCATGCCATGGTCGAGCCCGCTTTGGGAATCAAAGGCACTCCCGTGCGCGCGAACGTAAGTCTCATAATCACTTCCCAAACTCTCGTCTAATTATTTATTTCCTTTCAGACCCAACGCCCCTCTACTGCCAAGCCTTGCGGAAACGCGGCGCTCTCCGGGATCGACTCGTCCACCCCCATCGCTATGACCGGAACCACTTTCACCGCCAAATCGACCAACTTCAACAAGGCCAAGGACGGCTCCATGCTATTCACCGCCCAGGTCGACGCGACCGGTGCTGGCAAGGCGTTCAAGGCTGCCACGATCACGAAGAACGGCCCGGCCGCACCCAAGACCGTCGGCGAGACTGCGCAGTTGAGCGTTTCCCTCCCGGCTGGCACCAAGTGCACCGGTGGTGCGAGCAAAGACCTCTGCCTCGTCTCGTTCAAGAGTGCTAGTGGGTTCGGTAACTGTGTTGTGGTCAAGCAAGGTAAGCCTAAACTTTCAACTCTGGGCCATTACTCGATTGCTTACATGATTTCTTCTATCAGCTGGTGCCGGTGCTGCTTCCACCAAGAAGACCACTCGTTCCCGCCACGCCCGCGAGTTCGTCGCCCCCGCCGCCGAGCGTACCTACGCCAAGCGCGCCATCTCCTGGGTCTGGGCTCCCTCCGTCGTGGAATAAATGATTTGATGACCTGATGACGTTTTATTTGACTGGCTTGATGCTTGCTCTCGATGCTGTTTGAATTGTGCTGTTTACTCTTTTGTTGGGTTGTGATTCACTGCGTGAATAAATTGGTTTGGATTTGGGGTCTATATGTGTTTGATCGTGTGAGGCAGGTTCTGCGAGCGGGCAGGGAAGTAGCCAAGGTTGATAAATGGTAATTATTGGCAGTGCTCTGCCGATATGGAGGTGACCGTTGGAATTGTGGCACGTCAACCGACGGGGGAGGCAGCGGATGCAGAAATGAAAATGTATATATGGTATTGAATGCAGCGTGAACATGGTTAAACGAGTGTGAGTAAAAGGAAAGAGAAATAGAGATGGGGGTCTAAGGGGGCTCGCAGAGCCCCTATTCATACACTACAAATCCTCCGAGTCATAAGGTGGACCTAGAGCAAGGTCTACCAGGGGTTACATAAAAACGTTACATGAGCGTTTTTGGGTCACTTTTTCTCACTTCGGAGAACAATCAGCGCGAACTACAGAAATCTAAGAGCATATTTTTGTTTTTAATCTAATCTAGTACATGTATGAAAACTACAAAGTTATTTGGAGATAAGACGAAGGAGAAATTTAAGAAGTCGCCAGCAGAATCGCTGGTGGTTATCAGCCCCCTGCACGGCCACACATTCGCATCTGGGCGCCCATTGCACGATTTCTCATGAGCTTCGTTACCGGAAAATTGAGCATAAATAGCCAAGCCATCGCAGAGTCGCAGTAAGTCAAATGGTGCATTTTACTCTACATAAATGAAGCTTTGTGGAGATGGGCTTAGGGAATATCCAGTGGCGGTAATACCCTGTTTTGCCTGCAAGTTCTTAAATTTCTCATTCATCTGGTCTCCAAATGACTTTGTAGTTTGCATACGTGTACTAGATTTGATCTAAAACAAAACTATTGTCTTAGACTTTTGTGGTTCGCGCTGATCAATCTCCGAAGTGAGAAAAAGTGATCCAAAAACGCACGTGTAACATTTTATGTAACTCATGGTAGACTTTGCTCTGGGTCCACTTTACCGGTAAGTGCGTAGCATTTACTGCGCATAAAGTGACTCGATTATCTCGTATATTCTAGTACACTCTACGCGATTCCATACGACTCTACTGAGTACAAGAAACTTTTACAGCGGAACTTGAGGACATTGGTGGACATATTACGGAATATGGGGCAGGCAACCAATATTCACTATCAGGCACGCAACCACATGCCAAACACTATCTACTTTCTTTGGTAGATTATACAAGTCACGGTCACAGTTCCTATAGGTCGTATACTCTAAGAGTCCTCCTCAGGTGCGGTCCGCCGGCGCTCTCTGAAACTGACATTCAGTGTTCGTATGAATTTTCTATCTCAAGAAATACTCACGGATGTCTATTACCACTATTATGGGAAGAGTTTTGAGTGCATATATATGGAACGAAGACGTGAAACTTACAGTGATCCTCGTCCATCATCACTTCTGGCATGGCCTCGGCAACGCTCGGGCCAAATATTTCGTTTTCGAGATCGAAAGAGCTAATAACCGTAGGTTGGTGCGATCCTTTAAACAGAGATCGCGCAAAACTATCCACGCTGGGATCTACTGGTTCAAGACTACGCCGGTCGCCCATTTTCGCTCCACGCAGACTTAGATCCAGGATATTCAATGTGGAGGCCATCGTGTTTAGATCACTGGTTAAGAATGCTGCACGAGATCCATAAACGTACCCGGAGTAATGAGAAGCAGGATTTGGGAACGGCATCCAAGCTGTATGCTTCGCCCAAGAGGCCCAGCGAAACTGGGCAACACGGCTTTTGGTGGTAGTAGAAGTCGAGCGGGCCATATCGAGCAACGCACCAAAAGACACAAACAAGACTACAATATTTGGGATAAGGGAGCCATGTTCGGCTATGGTGAGCTGAAGCTGCAGCCAATGTTGATTCGGTGCCAGATCGAATATTTTAGGAGGAGTCACAGGAGAATTCGATTTGAGGATACTGGGGCAATAAACACATCTGAAGTTGCAGGATTCTATGTTACCACGTATCGGAAAATTGAAAGCGGCAATCCGCCGAGCGTCTCGGACCTTTTCGTGTAGAGTAGAGTTGGAGTAAGCGTAAATGTTGATTGACCCAATGGATGCCTCGGTATTCGCTGGTTGGCGAGTGTCACGTGTAGTACCAAACTCAGAATCAGTAGCAAAAAGAAACCGCTCGTTGAAAAGATATGTGTTCTGGAGAACTTAAGTAATTTGGATTGAACTGAGACTTTTAGATTCTACTTACCGTCAATTGAACACCCGATGTCCAGTCCCATACAACAAGATGTGTTACGCCGTCGAAAGCAGTGATTATCATCGCTAGAACGCTTCCTATAATTTGGGCATCAATATTATACCCGATTCCATCCAGTGGTCTCGTGGCGGCCACAATGGTATGATGGAGAGCGGCGAGATGATTGCCCCCAGACCGGACAGAGCGCAAATGCACCTTTACAAGATTTTCGTCAGGGGGACGTTCAAGCAAAACCAGCAATTCGGAGTCAGAGTCTGCTACTACGTATGTGAAGTCTACGCCAAGATTCTCTAGAACCCAGGTGCTGCTCGGTGTACCACGGTTGCGAGACGCTAACTGGACACAATCAAGGTTATTGTCCGATAAGAACGAGCTATTGCCATGTGCAAAAGTAAATAGCCCAGGTGAATTGTTCAGAGCATACGCAGAATGAATACGTTCGATATCAACCTCATATCCCTGAGCCGAGCCCA
>MU132184.1:296866-310420 GCA_015039395.1 Ceratobasidium sp. AG-I
TGAATTGTGCTGTTTACTCTTTTGTTGGGTTGTGATTCACTGCGTGAATAAATTGGTTTGGATTTGGGGTCTATATGTGTTTGATCGTGTGAGGCGGGTCCTGCGAACAGGCAAGAAAGTTTAGCGTTGGACTGAGACTCTCACGAGACTGTCCGGTACGGGTTGGTCAGCAGCCTCGTCTTGCCTCGTCTCGCTGTTAATGGCGGATGCCAGCTAATTTGATTAAAGAGGCCCTGAGTTGCCTGGAGCGCGTACAAGTAGACATAGGTAGGCTATATAATGAAACTAAAAAAGCGAAATCTAGCTAGTTATCATCTTCCCCATAGTCCTCATTGTCCATATCCGAGCCTACAATGTGTGCCATAAAGTCGAGTGTTTGATGGTTTTCATCAGCAGTGCGACGGCGGTGAAGCGAGTGTTTGAGAACTTGTAAATACTCCATGGTTTCCGCCGAGATGTTGTTGCGCTCCCGTGTGCAAGTCATCTTGCTCGACGAGAAGGCACGCTCGGAAGAGACGGAGGAGGCTTGAACTGGAAGAATATCGATTGCTAGCTGGTATAGCAAAGGAAAATCATAGCGCCGAGCCTGTATTGAATAGCTCAGTAAGCTTTGAAGACATGGGGGGGGGGATCCACTTGCCTTCCAAAATTCCACCAAGCTAACAGTACCCATCGCATTGGCGTCAAATTTGTCGAATGCTTCCCATCGAAGTAGCTCGGCGTCGACTTCTACCTGATGACGTAGAAGAAGGCCAGCTGCGTTTATGGATGGAGAGTTTAGAAACGGAGCTTGCGGTGGTGGTGGTGGCAATAGGGGTAATTTGGCAGGAATACTGTTGAAGTAATAGTCAGTATTTAATTTTTAAACGAAGACTGAAATGTCTTCCATATTACTCACTCAGCGGGGCGTGTAGGTGTGCTGGAGCTTGAGGCGCGATGGATGTTCGTGCTGAGTGTAAGAAGTCGCATATAGCCATTTTGCTGAGCTTGCGTGGCGCGCTCGGCATCTGTGTATGCGTGGCTGGTAGTTGCTATGGATGTATTGTACTGATGCTGGCGGATTTCTAGCATCTAGATGTAAATAAACATTAGTTGGGTTAAACACTGGATATCATGTGTGACTTGCCCGTTTCTTGACCTGCGTGCGAGCGTAATCCCGCCGAGTCTCGTTCCAATGCGCATTGATCCACTGGAATTTCAAGCATGGGTTGATTACCATAGCAAGCGCATAGACCGGCAAGTCTCTTGCTTTGGCAACATACGCTTCAAGCTTGCTGATGCCACATCCAATGGCGTGTCGAAGCTCGGGAAACTTGAGCTCACAGTCCCTGAGTGCCTGAATAAGGTTCTCATATACTGGGAGCGCAAGGGCAAGAGTCGGAGTTCGCTCGGCAGAAAGTAGTTCTTGAGCGCTGTGAGGTATCGAAAGCACGGAGACGACATCTTGAAGGACTTGATACTGGCGGTGCGAAACAACCGGTATCTTCATCTCCGGATGTGACATGGAGAATCGGAGCACGGCCTGATGCGATTCGCTTTAGCCACTCTCTTAGACCTAAATTAAGAAAATTACGTACTGGATAGAGCTCAAGGTACCGATTAATCATGTTGTACGTCGACGACCAGCGAGTCTCGGAATCGCGGAGAAGTTGAAGAACGGGCAAAGCAAAAATAATGCCCTCATTGGTCTTGAAATGACTGTGAAGGTTGCCGAGCTTAATGGTGTCGGTGAAGCCGTCGCGACGGATGTCGCTGCTACGCATTGCTTTGACGGAGTCCTTACATGCGCTAACAATCCCAGACTCAAGAGCGGCGAGGTAGTCGAGCGTTTCCTCGTCGAGTGCGTTGCCTTTCGCAGTCGTTTCATTGCGGAACCATTGCGCCGCGGCCGGAAGCTCGTTGAGGATTGCCTTGACCGCTAGATTGACTACGTGGGGGAAACACCTGCGGTATTAGCAAACAAGGGTCAGTTTACTACATGTAGAAGTGTTCAGCTAACCTACCTGATACGATTCAAATCGCGGCCAAACGGAGCCAATCCTTGCTCTTTAAACACTCGCTCGAGCTCCGTCATGAGTGTATCATTTGGAGATGCATTGTCGAGAGTGATATGCACTGTGGGAAGTCAGAGGATTTCTACAAAGTCCCCTGGACTTCCCTGGATTTTGTGGCGGTCCACGGCGGATTTCAGGCAAGTCCCGTCAAATTCGAAGTCCAGAATGCTATATTTTAGTGCACGAAGCATGGTTTTGACAGCATGTTTGGACTTTAGAGGGTCCGTGTACGGACTTTAGAATTGTCCATGTGAATGGAGCCATCAACATGGATTTCAAAAGTCCATGTATTAGGTTTATTCAGGGCAGGTTTGTTTCACGACTTCACATTTTCTCTCTCTCGAAAGCTGTTGCTATGAACGGCGGCAAGCCTTCAATGTTTAAACTGATGTACCGATCATGTGACTTGCCTTCCCCATGTTCCCCTCTCCTACCACCGACTGCCCGCAACCAGCAGAAACCACAAGAAATAGCAGTAAGTAGGCATCTTAATATTTCTTTTTACATTGAACTCATATCCTAACTTTTTGAGCCCGAAATTCCGCACTCCCCATGACTTGTCAACAATGGCAAAACCTACGAATGCTGGCAGCCCAACATCCTCACCGTGCTCAAAGTACACAACCTGAGCAACCTTGTCGCATGTGAAATGGAGGGAACAGTGTGTGTGGACGCACTCGTGTGGCAACAGGTTCGTTCTTTCCTCACCGCGCGTCAACTGCTTATGTGATTAATTCCTCAACCACTCGCCATCTTTGGACCGCGCTGGCGATCCGCCATTGGCCAAGGGAAGGGGCTAGGGGAGGGAGCCGGAAATTAGCCAAACACAGGCGGGACGCGACGGGGGCGATCAGGGATCTACCCAATAACCGAGTGGAGCCACACCCGTACGACGCGACGACTTTCTTAGCCCGAAACACGCCAGCTGACGCCAAACGCGACCTGTACGAACCAATCGCCGTTGTGTATCGACATTACATGCAAGACGGCATGCACAACACAACACGGTGAGTACCTCAACCCGCTGACTCAAGCACCGACTCCCGAGACAACTACAACCTACCAAGCGTGTGGCGCTGCCTGATCTACAAGACAACGTAGCACGAGACGTGGCGTAAGCATACGACACCGCAAGACGATCGCCCCCGGACTCACATAATGGCGCGCCGGGTGTGACCACACACACGCACTATGACCGGGAGGGCTCGTAGACGTGAAGCTTTGTGGTAGCCGAAGGTACGGATGCGTACGACGACCCGGCGATGCTAGTGACGATGCCGGAAGGTCCAGAGCAACAAGACGAGGTACGACCACACCGACTGCCTCTCCACGTCCATGACGGGGGGCATGGGGCGTACCCACTCTACGGGGTCACTAAGGCCGCCTAGGACGCACTGACAATACTTCCGTGAGTGCACAAGGTCACTTGACCATTTCTGCTGCGAGAAGTAAGGATGTCGCGCGGGCAAATCCCGGGAATCCCGCTGCCCGCACCCGGGAATTGGGCCCCTGGAGGCTCTGCCCGCGCCCGCGCTCCCTCCCGCACCCGGGAATGCGGGATTCCCCGGGAATCCCGCAAATGCTCGGGGAATGGCGAGAATGTGCGGGAAGGCCGGGCACCATACCTCAAATCCCGTCACATTGCCGTGATATATAGCTCATTAAATGCGCATAAATCAGGGGATCCCGAATATGTATACTACATGTTGCTAATAAATTTCTAATCCATTGAAAACAAGCAAATACTGTCCCAAGAAATACGAATCGCGCACGCAGGCCACGCACAGACCGCCTGGACCCAGCGTAAGGGTGTAATATATATTTCATAGGCCCTATCAGTATATGTGCCAGGTTTCAGCCCAATCCAATCACAGGAAGTGTCTAAAATGCTGTAAAAGCTCTAGATTACCCCTATTTCCCCCTGAAGTCTTGTTGCTCACTCACCAAAGTCCTCATGATCCCAATGTTACATATGATAGAATCTTATCACACATATGTAACTGCTCTGAAACTATCTCATCTGCTGAATTCTTGTAAACATATGTATTCCTTGCAAGTATTCCTATAGGGGCTACTACAGGGGTACAAGGCAACTACATAGTACAAGATGAGTGATCAAAAGTGTAGAAAGTGAAGCCTATTGCATACATGCAGAATTCAATTCTGAGTAGAATGTACTCATTGGAATCTGCTCAATTGCCCTCATTCCTGCCCTAGACTGCATCTAATACTGGGATTTCCCCCTTATGAGCACTAATTCCCCTGTTTGAGTATCTTCCAGGGGTTGTAACATGCTGATATTTTGAGCATAGCATCTTGTAGCATATATATAGCAATCGCGCACAAGGGAGCCGCATATACACGGTAAAATTCCTGAGCAGGTGTGGCGCATTTTCAGGGGTAAATATCCCCCAGCAGTAATTCCCACTTTTCTTCATGCTAGTAATTTCTTATGAGGTCATATGTTACATGGTTGGAAAGCGGTGAATTTCCTCTATTTAATGATATAAAGAACATCCAAATGTGATGGGGTTTGTGGTTTGTCTAATCTTGAGAATAGTGCTAGTAACTGTCTACATGAAGATTTGCTACGCGGGAAGGATTGGGTGGGCGGAAAAATGTGAAATAAATTGTATTAAATAGTTCAGTATGTGACGCATATATGCGGGAATTTTCGCGGGAATTGGCGGGCATTTGAGCGCTTAGTGGCGGGATTCCCGGGGAATCCCGCCGGGAATTTGACCAATTTGCGGGAATTTTCGCCCGCAGCACCGGGAATTCCCGGGTGCCGGTCTCCCGGGCGACATCCTTAGCGAGAAGCTTTAGGCTTTCTGAGCATTCCTTTCATGTACACTGTCTCCATAAGAATATATCATTTACCCACAAACAACTAGTACAATAAGTAATACGGACTATCAGCAAAGTCCATGGGTGGAATAATTGGAAAGTCCTGGGCGGGACTTCTCATAAATCCACTGGACTTCCGCAAGGTCCATTCCTGGATTTAATCGGACATTTCTGGACTTCATTGGCCGTTTCGGGGTTTCATAGTCAGGGAAATTACCTAAGCCCGCTGGACTTCCATTAAATCCGAATGGGACCGACAGGAAGTCCGTGTTAGTATTTAATTAAAGTCCAAACACGGACTTTGGTTAAATCCGCCCACTTCCCCCAGTGATGCCCAAGCTATACGCAAATGATGTTAGTCTATTTACTGAGAGTATAGCTAAAAACCAACCTTCTGAACGATGTCAAACTCTTCAAAGACCGAAAATAAGACTCGGCCGACATTCACACCTGTATGGTGTCCCTTGATACGACGGAAGGCAATCAAATGCTCGGCCAGATAGCCCTCGCTGTTGATGTAATGAGCTGTTACGGCCATAAATGCACGTAGATTGTCATCACTCCACAAATCGGACGTGACTGACACTCGCCCTCGGGAATGCTTTGCAGATTTAGAATAAGCTTAATATCTTAAAATAGTTAACATACCTGTAAATCGTGTTTGATTCGAGTCTTCTCAGCAAGATAAAGCTCGCCTATAGTCTTAGTAGCTTTCTTTCGATGAGGAATGTCATTGTCTTGAAGATTCGGCGCACGGCTTGCCAAGATCAAAAGCTGCCGAAACTCCCGAGACTCGACAACATTCATGGCCTATAATATCAGTGATGTTAGACTGCATTAGACCCAGTATGAGCAAGAGACACACCTGGTCATCCGCTGCGATCCACTGTGCCAAGCATTCAGCGAATGACTCAGGCGAGTACTCCACATTGTCTCTATCGGAGTCGCCAGCGGAGTGAAATGGATCCCGCGAGACCTTCGGGAGGAATTCCTCGCCATGGTACTTCTGCATATGCTCCCGGATACGGCCAGTAACACCACCATCCCGGTTAAGCCAAGGTCTCCATACCCCGGCATTCTTTCTGAGTATACGGAATAAATGGTTAATCAAATACTTAATGGGCTTGTGAAAAAACATACAAGCAATATATGCATCGGAGGTGCGTATCAAGTGGGCGTCGAAAGAGCTCGAGAGGTTTTGACTGCTGATATTTAATATCCTCGTCTACAGTCTTGTCAAGCTCAAGGCCCTCCGGCGAGGTGTTGGAATTGCAACCCCTAACACATCGCCATACATCGTAGGCGGCGGACTTAAGTTGGCGAGGGGCTGAGGGGGCTACCTCGAACGTTGGTGGCAAGATGGACTGGCGTTTCGCCGCAGGTGCGTCGGTGTCGGCGCTCTCGCTCGATTTGCGCTTCGTGCCAGCATTCGTCGAATTCCCAGACGAATGCTATATATATCAATATATTAGTTACATAGTAAATGATTAAAAAAAATGTTACCCACAGTAGCTATAATATAGGCTCTCTCGCTATCGGAGAGCTGGTCCCATGGCTTGCTGAGAGTGATCGGATGGGTAGGCTGATGGAACCTGAAAGCCTGGTGTCACAACGGTCAATCGAGGTTGGAAGCAAGAGCGGTAGGGATTAGCATACCTTGGGTGGCTTGCTACCCGTGTCAGCCTCACTTGAGGTGGGTGGCAGTGGTGGAGGAGCAAACGAAGGCGTCGAACCGGGGTGCTGCTTGCAACCCAGGCTAGCACGACACCAGTCACAGTCAGAGGACATAGTTTACTGAGTAAAGTGGAGAGGAAGTGTCGATATAGCGCACCTATCTCCCTCATAGCTAGCTTATATACCCTCGAGCACAGTGTTCTCGACTGGCAAGTGAAAAGTTTGCCATGAAATTACTGTCAGAGATGTACATGTTTCATTCTGTTAAAAAATGAGTAACTATGTAAATTGACAGCCTGGTGTCGTAGCTGTAGTTTCAGTATCAGTCCCGGGGATAAACTGTGGAGAACTAATGTCTACTTACCAAGTACGGCGAAGAGAGCGTCTCCTCGCCCGAGCAAGAACAACGATCAGTGCAAATGAGCCACTTCACGTGACTTGGCAATCCGATGCCAGACCGATGCCAGTCGTCGCCGCAATCTCCCACCTGCTGCGCTGTCATTGTCTCATCACTTAGATAACGAGCCGTTTTCGCTGGTTTCACGAGACCATTCTCGGGTTGTCTCTCGCAGGTCTCGGTCTCGGTCCAACGCTACAAGAAAGTAGCCAAGGTTGGTACAGTAAATAGACATGATGGGCATAGCCACATTATCGCTATGGCCTAAATCTTGTCAGTGATATAGCAAAGATGCCTCCGCAGTTTAAGGCTTCAAACTTCTACGCTTGAGGCTTACCGTCCGTCCAATATCCCACGCCGAATACAAAGTTCTCAGATTTCTCTAATGTCATGTATTCCTCAAACAAATATTCCGACATAACGACAATGTGGATATGCCCACCATGTCTAATGGTCATGATTGGCAGTTTTCTGCCGATACGAAGGTGGCCGTTGGAATACAGTAATGGCACACCCACTGGCGGGGGAGGCAGCGGAACTTGAGAACATTGTTGGTCATGACTGAATGCCGGGCAGGCAACCGATATTCACGATCGGACACACAGCTACATGCCAAACGCTATCTCATTTTTAGTAGAGTATACAAGTCACGGTCAAAGTTCCTATAGGTCATAAACTCTAAGAGTCCTGCTCAGGTGCGGTCCTCCTGCGCTCTCTGAAAATGACGTTCAGTGTTCGTATGAGTTTTCTACCCCAAGAAGTACTCACGGATGTCTATTACCACTATTATGGGAAGAGTTTTGAGTGCATATATGTGGAACGAAGACGTGAAACTTACAGTGATCCTCGTCCATCATCACTTCCGGCATAGCCTCGGCAACGCTCGGGCCAAATATTTCGTTTTCGAGATCGAAGGAGCTGATAACCGTAAAGCAGTCGACTCTCAAAAGTCACAGGCGTAAGCGCCTGCCTTCCTAAACAAGACAATCGAGCTTTTTCTCTCGCATCTGTGCAAATTTAGTTAATCGCTCAGTAGCAAGTCTGCGCCTGCTGCTCGCATGTATATACATAATAAAATGCAACATGTCTCTTTCCTCCACCAACACTTCAGCGTGATCAGCGCATGTACGCGTCATGCGTGGAGTGATCAAGAATATGATCAATGCCTGAGAATCAAGCATTCGTCCATCGAGAGGACCTGGGGGTCCTCGGAAGCACATCACTTACTCTCGACAATGCCTTACAATCATAGAAGGCTGGAACGGTCGGAAAGCATGCGTCGGGCACAGTCAATTGTAGTATACTCGATTGGGTTTCAATAGAGGCCTTACTAAATGCACTGTTTACATAGAAAACAGAACAACAACACCACCATTATGCAGTCGTACATGCCACTATTGGAGATCATACCAGGCAGATGAACAATGCACTCAATGAGATAAAGTAAGAGCATACATAGGGCTCAAGAACACATATAACCATTTAACTCACCAGTGCTGGGCCGAGTCTGTCCTGTTCTGCGTTGGACGCGGCACCCCGTTCTCCTCAACCAGTGGCTGGCCCAAAAAACAATTCAAAACTTGTTCACTGTCCTTCTATCAATCAACCCCCCTCTCATTCTGAGGCTGAAGCCGTTCTCGACAGTGTGAACTTGATTCTAGACTCGCCGGAGCATTCTGGTCAGGGTCACAAGTCCAAAAAATTGAATCGACTTACAATCAGACGATATATGGCGATTCAAGCATGCTTAAACTACTTCCTAGGGTCAAATCTGACCTTTGAGCAAGCGTCAGACAGAGCAGCACAAGGCCAGGGACGAAAGAAATCATCTGGGCGGTCAATTCGACGCTGGATACGTATCTATATTGAAGAGGGCGACTTACCAGTCAACCACTATGGCTGGTGGAACGTCTCCATACTTGAAGACGAAGATGTTACAGCTGAAATCCGATTGCACTGCGCACACATTGGGAAATATGTGACTGCCGCCCATATTGTCGAGTTCTTGGACGATCCATCCGTGCGAGCGAGGCTTGGGCTACAGAAGTCGATCACTGTGCGTACAGCAGAGCGATGGCTGCATAGGTCCAGTTATAAATGGGGGAAAGCATGGAAAGGTCAGTATTTTGAGGGCCACGAGCGAGAGGACGTGGTGGCGTATCGTCAAACAAAGTACATACCTGCATGGAAGAAACTCGAGAGTCGAATGGCCATATACACTCCTGACGGCGAAGTGATCGATCTCCTGCGGACGTTGCCACTAGATGAAGGCGTCAAACCAGTTGTTGTGTGGTTCCATGATGAGTCGACATTCTTTGCGCATGACCGTCGACTCATACGCTGGGTATACGTTGGAGAACACCCAACATTAGCTGCAAAGGGTGAAGGCAACTCGGTTATGGTCGCAAGATTTGTGTGCGCAGAACGAGGATGGATGCGAGGCAGAGATGGGTCAGTTTGGGGTTCAATCATCTGCTTAGTCATTCCGCTCACATAAAGACAAAGTGCTATTGCACAGAAAGTCCTGCGTGCAGGCAAGAATCGGGATGGTTACTTCACAAACGAAGATGTCGTAGAACAGCTCCGTAACGCAATTGAGCTTGTTCACCGAGAGTACCCCGACCAAACTCATGTGTTTGTGTACGACAATGCTCCCTCTCACATGAAGCGCCCAGTTGGCGCGGTTTCTGCTGTTGCGATGACCAAAGGTCCGAAGAAGGACTTTACCTTCAAAACTGTCAACTCTCACGGGGCAGAGTCGCTGGTCCGAATGGAAGACGGGTGCTTACACGATGGCACTCGTCAGTCCTTCTACTTTTCAGATGACCATCCGACAAATCCAGGATGGTTCAAGGGGATGAAAAACATATTGATCGAACGAGGCCTTCCACATCTTGCGGAAAAGAATGCTCAGTGCAATCCGAGATGTGATCCGGAGGCCACCGATTGTTGCTGCCGACGCGCCCTGTCTTGCGAGCCCGACTTCGAGACACGTGATACCATCATTGAAGAGCTAGCACACTCACTCGGGAGTGAGGTGATAGTTCTGCCAAAGTATCACTGCGAGTTGAACCCCATCGAGCAGTGCTGGGGTTATGCCAAAGCAAGATATAGGTTGTTCCCTGACTCGAGTACTCAAGCTAAACTGGAGGATAACATGCTCAAGGCTTTAGATTCAATCCCGGAGCATACATTCAGAAAGTGCGTGCATATTTAACCATAATTGCCCTAATTTTGATGGAATACCTTTTATCAGGTTTGCTGCCCGATCTCGTCGCTTCCTTGACGCATATGCGGCAGGAAAAAGTGGGAAAGAGGCAGCTGAGTGGGTCAATCATAAGGAAAGCAAGTTCCCGGTTCATTCATGATAAACTTTGTATTCCACATGTCCATCATTATAAACCTTGGGATTGAATCTTTAAACCGAGCAAACATTATAAATGTGTTGAATTTGAAGACCCCAGGTCCTCTCGATGGACAAATGCTTGATTCTCAGGCATTGATTGTATTCTTGATCACTCCACACATGACGCGTACATGCGCTGATCACGCTGAAGTGTTGGTGGAGGAAAGAGACATGTTGCATTTTATTATGTATATACATGCGAGCAGCAGGCGCAGACTTGCTACTGAGCGATTAACTAAATTTGTACAGATGCGAGAGAAAAAGCTCGATTGTCTTGTTTAGGAAGGCAGGCGCTTACGCCTGTGACTTTTGAGAGTCGACTGCTTTAGGTTGGTGCGATCCTTTAAACAGAGATCGCGCAAAACTATCCACGCTGGGATCTACTGGTTCCAGACTACGCCGGTCGCCCATTTTCGCTCCACGCAGGCTTAGATCCAGGATACTCAATGTATAGGCCGTCGTGTCTTCATCACTAGTCAAGTATGCTGCACGAGATCCATAAACGTACCCGGAGTAATGAGAAGCAGGATTTGGGAACGGCATCCAAGCTGTATGCTTCGCCCAAGAGGCCCAGCGAAACTGGGCAACACGGCTTTTGGTGCCAGCAGAAGTCGAGCGGGCCATATCGAGCAACGCACCAAAAGACACATACAGGACCACATTATCTGAGATCAGGGAGCCGTGTTCGGCTATGGTGAGCTGAAGCTGCAGCCATTGTTGATTCGGTGCCAGATCGAATATTTTAGGAGGAGTCACAGGAGAATTCGATTTGAGGATACTGGGGCAATAAACACATCTGAAGTTGCAGGATTCTATGTTACCACGTATCGGAAAATTGAAAGCGGCAATCCGCCGAGCGTCTCGGGCTTTTTCGCGTAGAGTTGAGCTGGAATAAGCGTAAATGTTGATTGACCCAATGGATGCCTCGGTATTCGCTGGTTGGCGAGTGTCACGTGTAGTACCAAACTCAGAATCAGTAGCAAAAAGAAACCGCTCGTTGAAAAGATATGTGTTCTGGAGAACTTAAGTAATTTGGATTGAACTGAGACTTTTAGATTCTACTTACCGTCAATTGAACACCCGATGTCCAGTCCCATACAACAAGATGTGTTACGCCGTCGAAAGCAGTGATTATCATCGCTAGAACGCTTCCTATAATTTGGGCATCAATATTATACCCGATTCCATCCAGTGGTCTCGTGGCGGCCACAATGGTATGATGGAGAGCGGCGAGATGATTGCCCCCAGACCGGACAGAGCGCAAATGCACCTTTACAAGATTTTCGTCAGGGGGACGTTCAAGCAAAACCAGCAATTCGGAGTCAGAGTCTGCTACTACGTATGTGAAGTCTACGCCAAGATTCTCTAGAACCCAGGTGCTGCTCGGTGTACCACGGTTGCGAGACGCTAACTGGACACAATCAAGGTTATTGTCCGATAAGAACGAGCTATTACCATGCGCAAAAGTAAATAGCCCAGGTAAATTGTTCAGAGCATACGTAGAATGAATATGTTCAATATCAACCTCATATCCCTGAGCCGAGCCCAGATTCAAAAGCCGAGCACTGTGTTCCCGAAGCACCTCGATTTTATCCATGTATCCCAAGTCCTTTCGAGAATGTTTTAGCTGAAAATAATCCAGAGAGTCGAGCTCTAGGACAAACTGGACAGGCGGCGCCGCTTTGACTATCTGTGCGAGCTTTCGACAGAGCTAACGGAATCCCTTGAGTGATATTACGTCAACTAACTTGCATCATCTAGTGGCTGACCTGGTGACACCTCCGAATACTAAGAGGATCTAAGAGTAGAATAATATAAGTGAAAATCTCGGGAGGCAAGAAGGCTAGCATTTTTCAGTCAGGAATCTACGCTGGTATGAAGTCAAACGAAGATGTGGAACGAAAGAGGATACTGTTTATCACGTGATACCAATTGGTTTTACACCAGCAGCCTGGCTCCATTTTAGGGAACAACATGGTATTACCGGTAAGCCACGCGGTGCTTTCCGTGATTGAAACGTGGTATGGTCTGGCATTGGTAATGATTTGAAATTCTACCATATGGTAGACAACTCCGTGGCACTAGCCATGGTGAACCAAATTACACCACGAACCTAATTTGTATGAGTCATACTGCTATAATAGGAAACATTTGACGTGCCCAAACCAACCAATTGGGATTTTGTTTGTGTCTTCAAGAACAGATGCTATACCAAAGGTACCCGGCATTAGTAGAGTTTTATACCACGATCCCACCACCGTTTTAGCCAGGAAGCACACGAGATGATAGGTGGTTTACCGTTTAAACTGCAGAAAATGCACGCCCAGTATCTAGAGATGTAGCTCCATTCAAAAATGCTAACCCTCGATAATAGCGTGTCTGGGACAAAATTCTCCTGATGCTGTGAGATATCTCAAACCTACACGCACGCCAATCATGGCCTTGCCTCGAGTCTATTTGTTCAGTAAAGCAACGCCCCCCCCCCCCTCAATGGGCGGTAGCACCTCTACACCTGCATTCATAGAGACATTAACTGCGCCCGATTCTGACCCCGGTATAATTTCATGTGGCTTTAAAAACACGTCTGGCCAGCAATTCCTGGGCTATATGCGCCCAAAAAACGAACATTCAGTACAAAAACCTAAATGGTTGACCACCGAGATAAGGTACATAGCTTCTGGTAACAATGTTTAAAGTCAGGCGACGTCGACCATGCCAGCATTGCGCGCCGGCGTCGGTGGAATGACGATGAGTAAGCCGAGTGGCACTCCGTAGTCGGGCTCGGTATTCCACCACGGAGTCAGCTACCAAATGGTAAATTTCAAATTTGGCCATACCATCTACCACGTTGTACCAGATTCCCTCCGTGGTATTACCACGGGATTACCGGAGTATTGCGTACCATGTTGTTCCCTACTCCATTTGCACCCCCTCATATTACATCAATTCAGGAAACAACCACCTCAGATCTTGACCGGTTCCTTTTACAACAGCGTGTTCTCTGGTTATGTAGATGCGATGGTAGAGAATGCAGTTGAAAAGTGGCATTGTGTGTAGCTAGGAACTGTCATGCATAAGCGAGCTCAACCTCAGTCACAAAGTGTATATCAAGAAACTTTCCTCCCCACGTATTACAGCTAGTTAGTTCGAAAAGTGATTAAAATACTGAGTCACGG
>MU132185.1:11225-45543 GCA_015039395.1 Ceratobasidium sp. AG-I
TTCGATCTTGACGAGAACATTCCTAATCTTGCGGAGAAGATTGAGAAGGCAATATTACCAGAGCTGTTCTACGCTTGCCGCTACTGGCCAGATCATCTAGTGTCTGCTGAGGCTTCGGACCATGTTCGCTCTGTGCTGGAGGATTTCCTGTCGATCAGGCTACTGTTCTGGATGGAGGTTCTGAACCTGAACCGATGCATAGATATTGGCGCCAGGGGCTTGTACCGAGCACAATCATGGACTCAGGTGAGTCGATAACGCGTGCATCCGTTGATGGTTCACTGACAAACACCCAGAGAACCAACTGCCCTATCGAGACGCAGCAGCTTGCTCGAGATGCTATGGGATTCGTGATGATGTTTTCGTCGAACCCTGTCTCACGCAGCACTCCTCACATCTACATCTCTGCATTGCCGTTTTGGCCAGAACAAAGGCCTGTCTCGGTACACTACTTGCGGAAAATGAAGGGTATACCGAAAGCAACCGGAACAGGGATGAGAAGGCGAGATGCTGCGCCGCTTGCTACCTGCATCACCCCTGGCCGTGTGTTTTGTGTTGCGTACTCGTCTGACGGAGTACACATTGTCTCTGGGTCTGACGACAACGCGATACGAATCTGGGATGCACAGACCGGCAAGATGATCGGCGATCCACTCGAGGGTCATACCGGAACGGTCTGGTCGGTTGCGTACTCGTCCGACGATACTCGCATTGTCTCTGGGTCTGAGGACAACATGATACGTATCTGGGATGCACAGACCGGCGAGATGATTGGCGATCCACTCGAGGGTCATACCAGTACAGTCTACTCGGTTGTGTTCTCGTCCAACGATGCTCGCATTGTCTCTGGGTCTGGCGACAACACGATACGAGCTTGGGATGCGCAGACCGGCCAGATGGTCGGCCAGCCGCTTGAGGGTCATATCGATGAGGTCGTGTCGGTTGCATATTCGTCCGACGATGCTCGCATTGTCTCTGGGTCTTGGGACAACACGATACGCATCTGGGATGCACACACTGGCAAGATGATCGGCGAGCCCCTCGAGGGTCATACCAGTGCAGTCCGGTCGGTTGCGTACTCGTCCGACGATGCTCGCATTGTCTCTGGGTCCTCCGACAAGACGATACGCACCTGGGATGCACACACTGGCAAGATGATAGGCAGCCCGCTCGAGGGTCATACCGATGCAGTCGTATCAGCTGTGTACTCGCCCGATGATGCTCGCATTGTCTCTGGGTCTTGGGACAACACGATACGAATCTGGGATACACAGACCAGCAAGATTATCAACGATCCACTCGAGGGTCATGCCGATGCGGTCCTGTCGGTTGCGTACTCGTCCGATGACGCTCGAATTGTCTCTGGGTCCTCCGACAAGACGATATGCATCTGGGATGCACACACTGACAACAAGATAAGTGATCCGCTCGAGGGTCATACCGATATAGTCTTGTCGGTTGCGTACTCGTCCGACAGTGCGCGAATTGCCTCTGGGTCTTATGACAAGACGATCCGCATCTGGGATGCACACACCAGCAAAATGATCGGCAATCCGCTCGAAGGTCATACCGGTTTGGTTGTGTCAGTTGCGTACTCGTCCGACGATGCCCGCATTGTCTCTGGGTCTGAGGACAATACAATACGCATCTGGGATGCACAGACGGGCCGGCCGGTCGGCGATCCGCTCGAGGGTCATACACGTGCAGTCACATCGGTTGCGTACTCGTCCGATAACGCTCGCATTGTCTCTGGGTCTGTCGACAACACGATACGAGTTTGGGATGCACACACCGGCAAGATGATCGGCAATCCGCTCGAGGGTCACACCAATGCGGTCGCATCGGTTGCATTCTCGTCCGACAATGCTCGTATAGTCTCTGGGTCTTCCGACAACACGATATGCATCTGGAATGCACACACCGGCAAGATGATCGGCGATCCGCTCGAGGGTCATACACGTGCAGTCACATCGGTTGTGTACTCGTCCGATAACGCTCGCATTGTCTCTGGGTCTGTCGACAACACGATACGAATTTGGGATGCACACACCGGCAAGATGATCGGCGATCCGCTCGAGGGTCATACCAGTGCTGTCTGCTCGGTTGCGTACTCTTCCGACGATGCTCGCATTGTCTCTGGGTCTTACGACAAGACGATACGCATCTGGGATGCACACACCGGCATGATGATCGGCGATCCGCTCGAGGGTCATACACTTGTAGTCACATCGGTTGCGTACTCTTCTGACAATGTTCGCATTGCCTCTGGGTCTTGGGACAACACGATACGCATCTGGGATGCACAGACTGGCCAGGTGATTGGTGATCCGCTCGAGGGTCATACACTTGCAGTCATATCGATTGCGTACTCGTCCGACGATGCTCACATTGTCCCTGGGCCCATCGACACTACAAGACGCACGGCTAACCCCGGATTTATGTCCAGTGATCTTTACAATACCTGGGTACTGGATCAGGATGGATACATGCTTGTCAATGGCTTCATGTACCTCATGTGGGTTCCTTCTGATGTGCGGGATGCCCTAATGAGCCCTCAGAATACAGCTGTCATTTCCACGCAGGGCTCGGTCAAAGTCGATTTTACTGGTGCCTATATTGGCGACTCTTGGGCACTTTGCTATCAATGTACATAGCACAATCATATATAAAACTTCTTGTTTGCGAAATGCCCAATGCGTATTTTCCCTAGTCCGGGTCGAGTGTGTTCTGCTATATATTCGTCTAATGGTACTCGCATCGTCTCTGGGTCTTATGACAAAACGATACGCATTTGAGATGCACACACTGGCGAGATGATGGGTGAGCCGCAAAAGGAACATACCGATCAGGCCAACTCAGCTGCGTTCTCAGCTGATGGTACACGCATTGTATCTGGGTCTGGTGACGAGGCGATACGCATCCGGGATACAGACACCGGCAAGATGGTCGGTGAGCCGCCTGAGGTTTACGTCGATGGGGTCCGGCTGGTTGCGTATGTGAGGGATGCGCAACGCATCCTCACACCGGCGCACAACCACTGTGGCGGAACCCTGACGATCCCGCCACACTGGCCTTACCTTATCATATCTTTCTTGTCATTCATTTCATTCCTTTCTTATCTTACGATCCTATTCGCATTCATGTAATACACATTCGTTATTCCGATCTGCTAACAAACAAACACACACTCGTTCCTCTATATAAACCTACCCCACTCGTGTACGTTCGTTAGTTCTCTCTCGAATCCGATTCAGTTAGCTAGTCCCTAGCGCTACCCGCGCCGACCCGCTCACCCATTCGCGTTCGACTCTCGAGACTCGGCTCAACAGCCTCACAGCGTACTTCTCTAGCAATGCACACATTGTCTCTGGCTCGTCCGACGACGCAATACGCATGGCTAACTTCGGGCATATGCCCAATGACCCACACCGTGGCTGGGTAATAGATGAGGACGGGTTCATGCTTTCCTGTGATTCTCAGATTGTGATGTGAGCTCCCTCTGATGTTCGGGGTGTTTTACAGCGTCCTCCGAACATAGCTATCATATCTACGCAGGGCTCAGTCACACTTCACTTTGCTAACGCTCAGATTGGTGATTCTTGGACTCGGTGTTATCAGTCCTCACAGCGCTGTGATATAAAAGTCTCAAATGTGTGAAATTAGCTATTTTCATTCCACCTGGTTGGTGCTCCTGTAAGCGGCGTGCTTCAAGCCCCTTCGTCAGGCATGCCCAGTTACAAAGCATGGCTTGATACGGATACAGAGATGATTTAATGCGTCTGCCATGAACACTGTCTTCGTACGGGTTCGTACCCACCGGAGGCACTCTGACAACAGAAATGCATGAGATAGCGCGATGGCTTAGTGCACAGGTTTGAAGCTTCTACCCGACTCTTCATCTGCCTGAATACAAGTAAAGTTTACGACTGTGCATGACTGGGCATTCAAAGCACCATTCGCACGAGCGAAATGCAGCCCAGAACGCTCTATTCTGCCGGATGAAAGACCCAAGTAGAAAACTGAGTGAAAATAGCCTCGCTAAAATCAACAGAAAGTAATGGATCTACCCATGGCGGCACATTTAGGTTCTAGTTACATATATGCGGCCTTGGTCTGTCGCAAGAGCCCAAACGAACCCAATACCTTTACATGGCAAACGCATACGCCTTGGGGGATAATCATGGACAAGATCACTGGGACATCAGATGAGTCCGGGCTCATTTGGGACGTCCCACACTTCGCCTGCTGCTTCCCCATATGACGAGAGTCTCGCTCTCATCAACCAAGCACATATAAATCAATTAAAAAATGCGGTACAACGATTGTAAAAGGTCCACTGTCTGCATCGTTCTACCTCCTCACACGAGCCTAAGTAGCAACCTTCAGTTTACCGCCGCCAGGTCTTTCGCATAATGTATACCTGGTCGAGGCAGGCGTCGGTCCCCTTGCTCACTCCCT
The DNA here is from genome assembly GCA_015039395.1 of Ceratobasidium sp. AG-I. Taxonomy (NCBI): domain Eukaryota; kingdom Fungi; phylum Basidiomycota; class Agaricomycetes; order Cantharellales; family Ceratobasidiaceae; genus Ceratobasidium; species Ceratobasidium sp. AG-I. The sequence continues at coordinate 15,684 of MU132185.1, forward strand.
TCCCGGCATGTACCATGACAGGCAGGGGCAAGATAGGATAGACACGGCGCACATGTTCAATAAGCAGCAACGGCCCAATCAGATGTAGCGAACCGTCAGAGCTTTACTAGGCTTTCTTGAGCATACAGGCCAGTGTTATTTGTACACTGAGTATCTAAATTTAATCTCTTTGCACGAAGTATCGCTCAAACCCACCGCAAGATTACAAGTTACATCTTATCACAGCATTGAATGCTAGAAGGCATGCACTTTTGCCTCAACCACTTTCCAGACCACCATCTGACCGCATGCACCTATCGACCAGAGAATCGACTCTAGAGAACCGCACAGCCTAATATCTCAGTTGGCTAGCCTTGACCTAGAGTCTACTCTCTTCCCACGGCATTCTTGGACCGATTTAGAAATGCACCAAGGCTAGAAAGCTGAAACAATGTATAAAGCTATAGTTGTACGATGTGGCACAGCGAAATGAACTATATTATGAGCTTGCTGTAAAAGTCTATACCATATCTGTACATACGTAAAGAATGCTATCGAATGTACCGGAACGATAGAGGACGTAAGAGAACAATCGAATGACTGATATACCTAAATAGGTACATACGCTAGATTACTCCTTACGCCTCTGGAACCATCCAGAAGGTTTCCCGCGTGTATATAAGGACGAATGCGAGCGCATTCATCCACCAGTTCCCATTGAATATATTACTCTTTTACCATTACATTTACCCGACGCCGAGGCGTCGCTCTGAGGTCTTACTGCGATAGCATATAGTATGGTTACACGATTGTATTCTATACTGCTATATATATTGTTACAGAGCGTCTTGGTTGCGCATACGTCTTATGCTCGTCGACTTATACACGACTACAGCACTTGATTGAAACTAATTCGTTTTATATGCCATTAGCCCGCTCATACACTAGAACCTTTGATCTAGTTATATTACAGATAGTATTACAACCAAGCATCGCAAATTGTTCAGTTTTTACCACACGTAGTCTCCTCATCTAGTCAGTCAGATTTGCGTAATAGATCGAGTGTTTCAACCCTGGGTATGACCGCCACATCGAATGGCTCTGGGTGGCTGAAACGGGCAAGTATTATTGTTAAAGATCCCACGCAAGAAGTAAGGAGTAGGGTGGATAGCGTACCTGATGCTCCCGGTTGTATACCTCCACATGTCCAACTCACATTCCGGTCGCGGTACGGGAATCGAGGTCCCTGACTTGCTTCGAGCATCAGAGATCCTAAGCGTAGCAAGAGCGGTACACATTGTTATAAACACATAATCGTCGGCGATGGCAATACCAGGGCAGCGCCTGGTGAGGGTGGATGCATGGTAAGTAAAATGATTATGTGGCGGCTGTGTTTGTAAATCAACAAACCTGCGTCCCCATCCAAACGCGACCTCACGTGGGTCTGGCTGTGGCTTCGAATAGCCTTGTGGAAGGTATCGGGTCGGGTCGAATTCGAACGGCCTAGGGTATGTGTCGGGGTTGTGCAGTATTGACCTGAAGAGACAACCCAGCTCTAAATCAGTATCCAAGCCCGGGCGTATGCCAGGGAAAACATACCAGGCGTTGACAATAATCAACGTGTCCTTAGGAATGCAAACTTCACGTTCGTGGGCACCGTCTTCGAGCGCATACATGTCCTCATCGCGAGCGACGTGGTATTGGCAAGGTGTGACCACGCCCCATCGTAAGCACTCCTGATAGATAGCCCAAGTATAAGGAAGGGATGCTCGGTCGTCTATGGAGGGAAGCCTAGTTGGGTTTCCTAAGGACAGGACGTTTTAGTTGTCTAAACTTCAACAGCGAAAACAATAACAAATTGAACAACTAACCGTCGCTGTCCACGAGACACACTCGATCAACCTCTTCCCTTGCCCGCTTTTGGACCTCGGGATAGAGAGCCATCGCCAGAAAGAATGTCTCGACTACTGATACAGTGGTATCTGCCCCTCCGGCGTACAGCGATGCCGCGGCCCACTAAGGTAACAATGTTAGCGGATCAAAGGGGTATTGCAAGGCATATCGAGGAGCACCACAGAGGGAGGAGTAATGCTGAGTTTATCTTACCTGGATGTGGTCGTCATCGTCGGCAGACGTAAGGAGGCTGGTGGCGACAAATGACTTAGGACCATCTTCATCGATTGGCGCTTTCTGAAGAGAGGCCTTGACGTCGTTGAACGGCCGTTCAACCATCTCCATCAGCGCATCACGTCCAGCCTCAGCTGTGCGACTGAAACGTGACTTCAGCCAGGGAATGGAGTTGACTAATGAGATTGAGCAGGTTAGCACTGTCTTAAACACCGAACCGGCTCAGCGAAGAAACCTACGAGATGGTAAAAGATCGACTAGATGGGCCCCAGGTACAGTTGCTGACGCGAACAAAGAGAGAGCACGTTCCGCAATGCTGATGTAGCGGTCGGAGGTTGAGGAAACATCGTATCCATAGCCTATTTTCATAATCACCGCTGCAGCATTGCTGTTGGAAGAAAGCAAAAATATATTAGCTTTGGGTGTTCGTTGTGTGGATATGTCTACGCTACTCACTGTCGGATGTGCTGAACTAAGTCCCCAGGGCTTTGAGTCATCCTGGAAGCAAACCGGCGGGCTTCTTGTTCTTGCAGCGGCCGGAAGCTAGGTGCGGCCGCACCTCCTAGGACAGACTGAAGCAGTCTTCGGTATCGCTTGAGTCGGTCTCCGTATTGTGAGAGAACGACAGACTTCGACCATCCCATCCTACAAAAGTTGAAAACATTGAGCTTTGCGACCAAGCAGACGGCAGAGCATATCAAAAACTTACAGCTCTCCTGCCATCTGAAACGTGGGACGTTCACTGTACTTGGCAGACTGTTTGTGCAACAGGTCGGTAGCAATTTTCATCGAGTTGACAACAATCAAAGGCTTCCCAAGAACATTTAGGTAGAACATATCGCCTGATTGTGACGTTAGCAATCTACAAATCACTACTCCTATTCGTTAGCATACCATATGTTTTCGACCATTCGCTGTACGTGAGCCAGTCTTGACCTTGTGTTGGCATCTGAAATGGATTTAGCTATAGCTTCAAACCAACAAACGGTCTGAAACCCTACCTGATGCGCATTTCCGATGAGAGGTAGAGGCCGAGGTCCGGGTGGTAGTAGAACTCGTGGTCTCGGCCGCCAAAGCTTAAACAGTGCCACAGAGACACTAATAATGACAGCGACGACGAGAGGTGTGAAGGGGAACATGTTGTGTATGTCTGGTGGCGAGCAACTGGCCTCGACATTTATGGCTTTCACACACGCCACGATGGGCCTTGAGTGACTTGCCACTCCGCACCGGATATGCATGCATGCGGATGTGTCACTCCTTTTCATAGCTAGAAATGGTAATTCTAACGGGAGAGTTTTCTCAGGGCGCATAGCAAAGATAAGCGAATCTCAAATGGTGATATGTTGTCGAACTGCATATACGCTCAGAATAATACTCACCCGTTGACTCAAGTAATGGAAGAGCACATTCGGGCACAAGCATAGCATATACGGACCCGGGCGAGGACAATCACGGATTTATTGTGAGAAAGAAATTCCGCAGATCGATTTATTACGAAATCGATTGGACCGAGCGGCAGCTAGCGTAGTCCAATGAGCGTTCGGTATGAGTAAACGGCGCTCAGGCTACGCACCTAACGACTTGAGTCAACACTTGGCCACGGGAGAATCTTCCTGCATCGGTTTGATTAACGCCCAGATGCTATTTGATTTATGATGATTTGGCTCGGGCTCAGGAGCCTGCCCGAGAAAATTCTGCCGACCCGTATTGTAGACTCCAGAGTTTTTGGGACATGCAAAAGGTTGAGGGATCTCATAGTTCGATAGCTGCTCACACAATAATCCAGCGGAGTGGTTGCAACGCCTTTGAACATTCTACCTCCCGGCAAGCCATTTGAAACCTCTAAATGGATATGGTTAGAGGAACCCATGGCTATAGGCCCGAAAAATCTAGGAGAGTGATTCCTGGGAATAGGCAGCCACATTATAGGATCTGGGTCTAGGCTTACTTGGTGGTTTCTACTCGCCACACACCAGGAATCGAGCACGGCGCACTTCATTTGATTACTTGCAGTCGAAAAGTGGTTTCTAGTTGGGATAGGCTCTATGTCATAGTTCTTAGACGGGGAGATAGTCGGTTTAATGCTGTAACAATATAATAAACAAGCAGACTCACTGCGACCAAAGTTGAAACGACCTATCCCGGAACGCTACAGGGTGGCCACTGTTCCCATCGAGCCAGGCGCCGGTAGGCACCACAGCTGGTCACAATCACAATCGTGCTCCAGATTTCTTCCAGATCGTCCGAGGATAAACGCTCACTTTGGCACCTCGGATGATCGACACCGCGCCACTGGATCTAACTATGCGTACTGCCTCAGGATGATCTCCTGAGTGGCGTGCCAGACAAAGAGATCTCATTGTGCTGTGACCCATTGAAGTTCGACTGAAGGCATCTGAGCGATACTGCTGAGAGCCTGAGCCATACCATGACTGAAACATAAATGGATATTAAGAATGAGAAACGCATACAAGAGCATTAATCTCCAAACTACACCCGAAACGATCTCTTTCGTTCCACAACCCAGGAATTGACATCTTCAGCCTCCACCTCCAACCCATGTGCGCTCCGAAGATGCCGACGAAGATCGTACGCTCTGCTAAACATAAACGCGCATCTAGAACCAACCGAGGCTGGGCCGGCCGCCTGCGGAACGTCTTCAGCCCCAAACGCATCCGGCCACGGACAAGCGATGACACGCTGAAGTTTCGATTTGGTCGAAACTCGGAGGTAGTCCTGTCCGGTGAGGAGACTGATCGTCTGCCCGAGCGCGTACGATGACTCGGGCGTCGAAGCGGTAGAAGGTTCGTCCTGGCGATTAGAGTGATGGCGCTCGACGTGGCGCTGCATAACGTGCTTGTACCCAAACGAGAGAGCGCAGTCAGATACGGTGCAGGGGAACTTGCGTGATCCATCATGGCTGACGCGCACATGGTCTTGTTGGGCTTTTTTCTATAAGAACTGTGTTGAGTTATAGGGGAGGGGAGATTATGAGTGACACTTACGGATTTAAATGCCTTATCACAGTCATTTTTAGGACAAGGCCAGTCCCGACCCACTTCCCCTCCTCGCCGGCGCTTTGACGCAGGCTCATTGAACTCTGCACTTTGGTCTAGATCGACACGTGCTCGTTTCTGGCCAATTCCCTCGTTCCAAGATTCAAGCGTAATCTCCGTCTGCTCCTCTTCAAACTCGCGGTCGATGTGCGTCTAATCCCGTGGATCAGCATGTACCAGCGGAGCGGAGCATAAATAGGTGGGCATACTTTGAGATGCGATTTTAGGCCCCTTGACGATGCAAATGTTCTTCCTTGGCAAGACTTGTGTGGACATTTTGGAGGATGTGCTGAGCGCATGTGGCCTTGAAGAGCTGTCCAAGTTGAAAATTGAACGACGGTGCCCGAACACTCTAGGTGCGCACATGCGTAACGAGTAGCTGAAAACTAATATAAGTGACGAAGCAAGGATGGAAAGCGCAGTAGGTGCATACAGTCGTGTACACGGGCGTGTGTTTTGAGTTTTTGGTTCGTTGCGAAACTTTGTTTACAGCCTGGATGGTCGCATTGGTAAGGTTTCGTTCCAGGAGGTGAGTGGTTCTCTGCGGTATGAGTTCGAAGTGCCCCATGCTTTGTGAACGCAGCGGGGCAAGATGTACACTTTAGACGCGTAATCTGAGCATACAGATCAAGTCTTACAAATGAGACGCTTACTTTATACTGCTTCTCTCCAAGGTGAATCCCCTTTTCATGCACTCGAAGGTGTTGTGCAGTCCAGAATCTTTGGTTGCAAATTTTGGTAGTGGAAGTAGAAGCTTCTAGTTCGTCATTTGAGTCACGTTGAGTTGAGACCAAATCATCCGCCTGGCATTTTGGAGGTATGAAAACCTGATGTGTGCAAACGAAGGGCTTGGCCGAGGCAGGGAGGTGGCTGCGACTATGAGCACGCAAATGAGATTCTCGCAAGTAAGATTTGTCGCAGGTCAGGCATACGAATGGCCTCTGCGGTGTTCGTTAGCAATGTTGATGATTTGAGGGATTCGTTTGCTAACCTCGCCAGTGTGAGATCGCTCATGTTCCTGCAGGCGAGAGGGCTTCCGATAGGATTTATTACAGCCGCTATGAATACATGCGTAAGGTTTGAGTTTCGGCTTGAGAGAAGTTTTTCTTTCTAGGGTGGCGCTCCTGGATGATTTGGCGCTAGATTTGGTCGTAGAGGAGGAAGGGATAGGCAGTTCATTTTGTTCAGAAGCATCGGATTCGGATGAGTTCTCATAGTCAGAGATAGAAGCCTCATCAGATTCAAGTTCTTCGTCCGAGGTTTGGCTAGAGCTCAATAGTTCAGGTGCAGCTCGTGGAAGCTCGGTTCGCTGCAGAGCAAGCTTGACGGGTGGGTTTCCATGAGATAAACGGCGCTTGGGAGCAGGTAGCAAAACAATAACCGAGCTCGAGACCATATCGATTCACAGAGGTGAAGAAGTCTATATCTAAGCTACGGTACTGAGTGTCAAGGGTATCACAGTAGGTAAGACGTCACTAAGGCTGGTCGGGTTCGAAAACAAAATTCGTTGCCAATTGGTGGGCGCTTGGTGATTTCGGCGCTTAGTAGGCTTCTATAATCTAGGTGCGACTTGGTCTTATTCAGACTGCCACCATGATTCGCTTTATCTTGGTTCAGGTAGGTACAGTTTTTCCTATCCCCATGAAAACATTACTGAACATAACTTAGAATCGTCAAGGAAAAACTCGCCTGTCGAAGTGGTATGTGCCGTTTGAGGACGATGAGAAAGTAAGTAGAATCATACGACAATCGTTGTGATTTCTCTAAGAGTTTCATAACTCAGGTTCGTCTGAGAGGAGAAGTGCACAGATTGGTTGCTCCAAGAGACCAGAAGTACCAATCCAACTTTGTAGAGGTATGAATATCTTCGAGTCTCACCTTTTCACAACCAACAATCCTTTGTCCAGTTCCGAAACTACAAAATCATATACAGGCGATACGCCGGTCTTTTCTTCTGCGTTTGCGTCGACGCGAACGATAACGAGCTCGCCTACCTCGAGGCCATCCATCTATTTGTAGAAGTCTTGGGTGAGTGTCCGTCCCACCCGGCCCGGTCGAGTCTTTCCTAACAACACATCCACGCAGACCAATTCTTCCAGAACGTCTGTGAACTCGACCTTGTGTTCAACTTCTACAAGGTAATACCAAACCCATCCATACACCTCTATCATCTGACGCGTCTGTATTAGGTCTATGCCATCCTGGACGAAGTCTTCCTCGCCGGCGAGATCGAAGAAACGAGTAAAGACGTGGTCATGGCGCGTCTCGAGGAGCTCGAGAAACTGGAATGATTGTCTCAATTAGGGTTCTAGATTTTAGTACGCTATTCACCTCCTAATGTGTATAATCGTAACGCTGCTTTTTATGAATTGCTTGACAAGATTGTGTGTCTTGTGGAATGGCCGGCCAATGTCTATATTTAGGCCGCGAAGTCATCCTATTGGTCCATATACTGCAAGGCTCATTTAAACGAGTATACACTAGTCTGACTAAAGGCCTGCACCGAAAAGCATGCTTGATCCCAAACTCCAGTTCTCCCGAACATCATATCACGTGTGGCCGACAAACCCCCTTCGACTCACTCACAATCCTCGGGCCGTCACCGTTCTATCCTTCTATGACACGAAAATTCTCCATTTCGCGTCCCCCAAATGATACCATCAACCCTGCAGTCGCCATTCTGAATACACCTTGCTTAATAGCCAAGCCCTCCCCACTCCTCTCGTCTTCAGTACAATCTAACAATGCTCAACCTACCTACTGCGTCGTTGCTCGCTCTCCTACTTGCCCTACGCGCTGCTGCGCATACTAACCTTCATGGAGTCTACGTAGGCACCGGTACTCCGCCGAGCAATGACTACAATTGTGTTCGACCTGCGACGAGCAATAACCCGATCACAGATTATTCAAGTGCAGCAATGATTTGCAACACCGTCACTGGTGTCGCTGCGAACACTTGCACTGCCAACCCTGGAGATACGGTTACTATGTGGGTTTACACATCAATTTCCTCAAGAGACGAGAGTGTTCATTTTCTTTGTTTTATAGGATCTGGCACGAACATAATATGCAAGAGACAATTGCCGTCGGAGGAGCCCACAACGGCCCGATCCAAGCATATATCGCCAAGGTCCCTTCGGCGTCCCAAACCAATGTAACCGGTCTCGCCTGGACGAAGATCTATTCAGGAGGACTATACACAGATGGTCTCTGGGCCACAGACATCGCTAACAATAACAGTAAGCCCAAACCCAGCAGCCCCGTAATAATAACGCCTAGACGGATAAGAAGCGCAGACGGATAAAGCCGAGAAACCCAGCCACGCGACCACGCGACCGGCCACCACCCCACTACCTCCTCAGCCCGTTAAAACCCACCGAGCCCAAGAAACTCACACCACCAACCCCAGAGAACTCAGCGAACTCAACGCCGCGAACACACCGAACGGTGCAAAACGAGACCAACGCCACGATACTGACAACACCAAATAAACGACAAAAAAAAATATGCATACATAAGCAACAACTAGCCCGCAACCAACAGAAGGCCGGCCCCCCACAGACAGGAAGGAAACCAACACCCACCTCCCACCAAAGATAAGCATCGCTCCCCAACCAACAAGCACACACGCACTGACCCAACTCAAGCAAGCCCAAGAAACACCCAGATGGGTCAACCAACATTCATCGATCACGAACGACAAACAACCAACCAAGAGAGACAAAGAAAGGTCGCGAAAGAACTCCCCCATAGAAGAAAGGTACAAGAAGACCAACGAGCGAACACCCACCGACCGCCGAGAAAAAAAAGCAGAAGAAGAAGCAGCCCCAGCAAACGACAGCAACAACGACAATGCCCGCGCCCGCGACAGCAACAAAAGACGGCGACAACAAAAAAAGATAAAATAGAAGAAGCTCCGCACACCATAGTAAGAACAAAAAGAGAAACAACAAAGAAGATGAAAGAAAAAAACAACAAAAAGAAGAGGAACGTGGAAGCAATGAGGAAGTCTAAACTCAAAAAGGTAAAGCGAATAATTCTATCCAGAATGGGTATGGTCAGCGGGCCCGAGGCGTTCAGCCTGCGACTAGCTGTGTCCGACTGAGATCTGAGCGCCAACGGTGTACGCACACGTCCCCCCAGCAGCGTTGCCGTTCACAGCATTGCACCTCCCAGCCAAATTCTGCGCAACAGTAGCAATTGACCTCTGAGTCGACCTATACAAACCCCAACCCAAGCATCCATCAGTTTAACCCATCCTACTACCCTTAAAACACGCAAGACTTACACAATAGACTGTGTCGCACTCTGGTTCGACACCAAAATCTTACAACTCCTAAATGCAAACTGCGTCGTAAGGAACGGCGTAAGCGTGACTGTCGTTCCCCCGTTCGAGCGTAACGAGTTGGCGATAGTTGTGCAGTCGTTTTGGTTCGGCCCAGTGAAGGGTGTCCCAGAACAAGTAGTTGTGCAGGCTGCGTTTGAGATAGACACGGGAGCTGCTGCTGCTGCTACGACGGCTGCATTGGATGTGGTGGAGGAGTTGGTGAGACGGGGGGAGAGGAATGTTGTTACTATGATGTCGGGGGAGCCGGGAACGGGGATACGAGACGTAGAGCCTAGAATGGACAAAATATATTTAATTATTGGATGAACCATAGCGGGATGAGACGAGCACGCACCTATAGCCGCACCAGACACGCTGGTGAGACAGCTCAACATGAGCATCACCCAAACCGGCCCCACAACTCCCCAAATGGTCCCTCTAGAAAATATCATTCTGTATCGAATAAATTGGCGAGCGGCTACAAGTACGACTGAGAGAAGGCGAGCCCCTAAAACCAATAGGCAGTACGAAGGGGAGAGAGCAGTGAGAGCGATGATGGTCGTAGTTCACAGGCGTGTTTACAAAAGACTAATTGGAGCTCGACAGCGTTGCGCTTCTTGAGAGGCTTCTCGTTGCTGGTCGTTAATGTGCTTATCCTGAGAAACGTCAATTAGCCGCCAATGGCAACGAGGTCGAGCTACAAACACAACCAAACCATATGTGGTTAAATTTAAATTCAATGCGTTTATATTAATGTATGCGTGAGAGGGCGCACTGGTTGCTACATTGTCCATCTTGCTACAACGGAAGTATCCAGCCCTATGGTGCATTTTTAATGCTGGTTAGCGTGGCTATCGTCTACATTTTCAATGATATTGTATGGCTACCGTGGCGCAAGGTATACAAAAACTAGATAAAAACTCATCAAATAGAGCAATGCATCGTAAGTAGCCTCACTCACCGCACAAGGTTACTGGCTGGGACCTGCGCCCGGTACTACTCGATCGTTGAACCCCAAGTTCTGCCCACCACCGCGACCCCTCTTCCCCCGGCCCCTTCCTCTTCCACCTCCCGACTGCTGGTCACCGGCCGGCTGAGCTTCAAGCGGTTCCGGAATATACATTGGCGTTGGATCCTTCAAATCGACCCACGGCCTCTGCCTCAACAACAACTTCAACTCTGGATCTAGCTCCACGAAAGCAGGCATCTGCCCTGGCGCAGGAACCCTATCCTCAACGGGTGAAGCCCTTCCACTAGCTGGATTCGACGCAGGCGGCGTAGGAACAGCAATAAATGTCGACAGAGTCGCTTTTTTAGTCGTCGAGTTCAGCGAAAGGACCTTCCGTGGCGCGGCTTGGACAGGCTTATTGTCAGGTTGGCCGTTGAGCGTGGGGAAGTGACCGCCTCCACTGCGTGCGAGCTCGGCCTCACGTATTTTGCGCATCTCTTCTGCCCGTTTTTCGGCTTCTTTGGAGAGTTGGACTGCGAGTTCCTCTTGGAGTTGGGTGAGGAGGGCGTTTCGGGTGGCGGGTGGGAGTAGGGGACTAGAGCATGAGGGACAAGGAAGTGCAGGGTTGTGCAGAGAGCAGAGTATGATTCCGCAGTGTATACATAGTGGGACATATGTCGATAGCGGGTGTGATTTAGCTGCGAATTGGTTAGTACGAGATAGATCTATCCAAATTAAATGGTGCTGACCCATACAGAAACATCCTGGCCGGTTCGCTGATCGACTATCGACTACTCCCGTAGAAACCTCATCTATGAGTTTCTCAAGTCTCTTTACTTCATGACTCTTCAATAGCTCAGACGCAGCAGCAGATGATTGAGGTTTAGATTCCTTTGGCTTTTTCTGAGGTGGCTGGGGCGATGGACGTCGAGGAGCTAGCAGATCAGACGTCAAAGACGAAGCTCCACCACCACGAGGGCGTGGCTTTTCGTGAGACCAAGCGGTTGAAGCAGACGACTTTTTGCTCATTTCCAGTATATTGTTTGAGTGGCAGCTGGAGGTGGTCAAGAAGCAAACAGTGAGCGCCCAAATTATATTACGTCAAGCCAGGATTGATCTATGGGTCCAGAACTGATCCAGTACAGTTCACCATGGCTGTGCGTGTTGCTCAGCGCATTTTTGACCGCGACCACCGATCTACAGGCTCTGGCTTGAGTTTTCTGCCTGGATTTAACGTGATTTATCTCTCTGGGTCGCCTACTTGAAGTCTGTGCTCCCTCGTCGATACTTCACTTCTGATCAACCACCCGAACACTTCATCTCAGCACGAGGAGACGAAAAGATGGCCAGCATAAACTCCCTGCCACCAGAACTGCTGAAAAAATGCCTTCGCTACATCTGCATCACAGCTCTCTCTTCGGTCAACACTGCTGTCCTCAAGTCCCTCTGCCTCATCTGCCGCGCATGGCGCGACCCAGCCCAAACCCTCCTCTTCTCCAGCGTCAAGCTCAACCACGCCCGTCGGCTTCGGCTCTTCCTTATGCACAGCACGCGTATCGAGCTCGCTCAGTCCGTCAAACGTCTCCAGTTGTTCATACATGGCGATGGAGGCACGACGACTATCGCGCCGCGCGACGCGATCACTCCCAGCGATCTCGCGAAACTCCTCGGCTTTCTCCCATCCATCCTTGAGATCGACGTAACGTTCGAACGTACCACCGTCCTCCACGACGCAACTCTCGAAATGATCGCATTCGCAGACGTCCGGCCTCGCGCACTTCGTATCAGCTGCATGGCGCCCGACCGCTCGCTCGTTGCCGCACAACTATGCAGCATCTGGCCCAGCGTCGAACATGTATCTGTCTCGGGTAGTGCGGACGCTGTCCGCTCGCCTGGGTCTAGTAAACCCCATTTTGGGCTGTACGAATTCGACTGGCGCGGGGTGAAGCCGCCTGGGGACGATTATTTGCAGTGGATGCTGCATCATTCGCGCGGGTCGTTGCAGATTTTGTCGCTCACGACTATCTCGGACGACGTCGTATTCTTGCAGATGCTATTGAACAAAGTTCGAGGGACCCTACGTGCTTTGCGTCTTCCTCGTGCACCGAAGAGGCTTTTGGGCACGCTTGGGGGATTGGAGAAGCTAGAAGAATTCAAACTCAATGCATCGATCCCACCGTTACCAATTCTGAATGCACTCCCCCCAACGGTGCAGCATCTCGCGTTTGGGGTTAAACCCAAGCCATCGAGACAGAGTCTACTCCCCAGCGCCCGATTCGTCCCGCCCGTACCGCCCGTGCCTACTCCTGACTCGCCTACTGGTGTGACATCCCCGACTAGAGCGTTGGGAACTAGCAGCCCACGTAGCTCGCCTGTTCTGATGCGTTCAAAAGCTGCTGCTGCTATCGTCGGCTCTCCTACCTCTCCTCCTGCCAGTACAGCACAACAACCCGCACGGTCTTCAAGTTCTTCATCAGGGACGCTCGAAGATATCCTGGAATACATTCGCAAAGCTCCAGCACTGCGTACGGTAACGTACAGCTGGTGCATGGACGAGGGGTCGAGCGACGTTGTTGCCTTGAAGATTCTGTGTGTCGAGAAAGGGATCGATTTGAGGTGTTTCAGGCATGAGTTTGGGTGGTATAGTCCGTCCGAGGTAAGTCTTTTCCCCTCCATCGTTTTGTTCGTGAACTTGAGGTCAACATACCTAACCACCAACCCTTATCTAGCGCGAAGAGCTGGTTAAATGCGACCAATTCCCTCGGTACGTGCCCGTATCCAAAGCGCATGCACGCGTCCCGTCCATCCCATACGCCTGAAAGGATAAGGAGAAAGAATACATTGGACTATTTGCTTCTTGTTTTCGTTTGCTGCTTGAAAACTGTCTCGTTATGCTGCTGTATACCTATCTATCTACCGTGTATCCAATCCACAAACACTCCCATATGCACAACCCACAAGCCCAACCTCACACAAGCGCTCAGATTACGTGCCACAGGCAGGTCCGTGCACAGGGTCCTCCCATATATAAACCTGCCTCAAAACTTTCGAGGCTCTCCAAAGTTGATCACCTCGCCGGCTGATATTTGGGACCACTGTTCGCACCGACGACAGCGATCTTGAGCCGTATCAAAGCGAGGGAGAACGAGTTTTCTCTTTCACCCAAGATCGTAACGACTAGATGGTGTTGAAAGCGACCCGTATGGAAGGGATATCTTTTTAGATTTTGTAGATTTTTTTGTAGTTCGTAGTGGGAATGAAATGGTGCTTGCGTATATGCTTTATCGTGTGCGCTCAAGGCAGTTTGCGGCTTTCGGTTCCGGTGGAAATTTACGCCAAGGTCTTGATGTTCCAGCTGAGCGAGATGGTTCAACTCCGACCCGAATATCAGCCACTCCCAACTCTTCGCTCACTCGATGAAATGTTTGCACCACGCCTCCAAATTCACCAGACAATACTAAATGAATTACCAAGATTACGATACACTCGTATCCAGCAGAAAAAGAAACTAAAAGCTACATTCAAACATCAGTCATAATCGTGTTTAAGTTTGTATCCAAAAATATCGAGAGAAAATGAATCCACAATACTCAAACTAAACACAAACTAATTCGAGATTCACACCATCCGCATTAAGCTTTAGTACTTAGTACTTGTTGCGGCCAAAGCGGCGCTTGTACCAAGGAGGGTTAGCGACGGCGCTGGTCGCATACGCATCACTCGTCGTGGCCAACCCAGTACCTCCGCGACGACGATCGTGACGACGGCCGAAGCAGACGGTGCAACCCGCAAACAGGAGGACGATGAACGAGGCGAGGGTCATCCAGAAGCCGGGACCGGGCTTGGTCGAGGCACTGACACCATCCAACTTCGAGGCGCGACGCTCTGTAGCGGAAGTATACGAATTAGTTTAGGGGGCGAAGTAAAGGGGAGAGTTACGTACTGAGGTATGCGAACAAAGCAATATCGCAAGCAAACGCGATGAGGACGAAGAATGCGGCGAGGAACGAGAACAGCGATGCAAATCTAAAGATCGGGATACGTCAGTTATTCGGGCTAAACCAATAGGCAGACATGGATGACGTACAGCGTGACAGTCAGATGCTGCGAGAAGCTCAATAGGAGAGCAATAACGATAACACCCGCCGCTACAAATACGGGTTAGGACGCGAACACGTGCATAATGCGTACGGTGAGGCAACGTACCGATTGGGTGAAGAATGAGACCGCGTGTCCAGGATGCCCCAATGTTTTCGGAGTCGCCCCCGGATGATTGGAGGTTGACGGAGTAGCCATGCTCTGGGTGCAAAGTTCAGTGTTATTCGTCAGGGGAGTCGGGGCTAGGACGCACTGGAAGGGCTGCAGGCAAAGTCTCCACTCTGCTCAACGCGATAGCAGTACGACCACACTCCGGTCTATTTTCAGATATGTCAATTGAATATCCTCTGCAATGAAATAATTCGACTGACCCTCAACTCGTTGACGGCTGAAGACGAGCCAGTGCTCGCAGACCCCGCAAAGTGGGTGCGTGCAATGTCCAGAGCAGGAACATAGCGCAACGATATGGACACCTAGGGCAATAATGAGCGCACTTCTCCAGCAACGATGACAAGACATACCAAAATTTGCAGGACGAGAGCCGTGACGAGGAAGAAGATTCCTACGAACAATTACATCAGACGCATGTCCCAATCAACATCGACGCAAGGTGAACTGACCTGGGAAGCAGAAGGCTCGGGACATGGTACAGGGGTGTAGTGGTTGCGGTCAAGAGATGAGGTCTGCGCGAGGCTAACTTAAGAGGGGTCCGCAAATCGCGTCAAGAGTCCAGAAGCCAATTCAATGTGGATCTCTACGTCATACAAAAACAGCTCCGCTCGATCACGTGGAGGTCATATGCGGCATGTCTAGCGCCGAGATGCGTCAGCTCAGCGCTTTCTCTCCTCCTACTTGCCGCTACCATGGCCCAACGACTCAAACGAAAGCTGGATAACATGGGCGTGGACCCATCCAGCTCCAAGGCTGCTGAAAACTTCTGTCTCGTGGGTCTTCCATTTCTCGGATTTATTTATCTGACTTTTTCCAGATTGGGACACCCCTTCCCTCGCTGGCCAGCAGCAAAGACGCCAATGAATTTGTTCCTGTCTGGAAGCAAGACGTGAGTTACAAACTAATCTGTATCTCTGAGTCTCATCTACCATCCTAGTTCTCGTAGGTCCGGGACGAACAAGGCCGTCGACGACTTCACGGCGCGTTTACTGGAGGTTTCTCCGCGGGATACTTTAACACAGTCGGCTCGAAAGAAGGTAAGTCTCAACCACCTGCTTCATAGTGAATCATGAAACTAACATCCACGTAGGATGGACACCTGCGACGTTCAAATCTTCCCGCACAGACCGCGCAGCCCAGCGCGCAGCTCGCCCCGAAGACTTTATGGACGACGAAGACCTCGCCGAACTCCGCGACAGCCAAAAACTCGTCGACACAACCGAACCCACTACCTCTTCCTCACTCATCCCAGACCCAGCAGACGCCTCCATTGCAGCTGCACTCCAATCCCTCGCGCTCCCCTCGTCCGATTCGCCCGGTGCTGTGCTCTTGCGAAAAATGGGCTGGAAACCGGGTCAGGGTGTAGGGCCGAGGATATCTTATGCGAGGAGGCGGCAGCAGGATTTGGATGCGGGTGTGATGCCGGCTGGAGGTCTGGATGATACGGAGGCTGGGAAGCATTTGTTTGCACCGAGGGATACGCCGGTGTTGCTTTTCCGGCCGAAGGAGAATGCGCATGGGCTGGGACTTGTGGGACCAGATAGGTTGGGTGGGAGTACCGGCGCAGCGGGGAAGGGAGAAGAAGGGCCAAAGATTAGTGGTACGTCGCTATAGCCGCTTGATAGTGTACCACTGTCTCATGGTTCCCTCCAGCTGGGTTTGGGCTCGGCGCAGTCAACGAAGCAGACGACGACGATATCGACATTTATGACGGCTCTGCCCCCTCTCGAACAACCCGCATGGCCTACGACGACATAGACGACCAAGACGCGGACGGCCACTCTCGTAGACGTCCTCTTACACTCTCCTCCCAACCTAACCGTCCCTCTCACGCCGATACAAGCGCGAACCGCCGACCAATCATACCTGGCGGCAAATTTAATGACGGGAGGCTGGTCTTGTCTGGATTCATGCTCTCCGAGGCACCTGTAGGACAGGACGAATGGTACCCTTTGCCTGATGTGCCAAAGGGATGGACGCCGGATCCGAAGCGCGTGTGGGCGCTTCCTTCAGACGAGACGAAGGAACCAGAAAAGCCAAGCGAAGAACCTACCAAGGATGGATGGAAGAAACCTCCCACCGCTCAGGAAGTAAGCCGCTCCGAGCCCCGATCATTTCAGTCCAAGTGAATCTCATTGTTTCTACTATTATAGCGTGGCACAACACTTGGCGAAGCCACTATCCCTCAACCTAAAAAATCAGTCTTCGATTATCTCTCCCAGAAAGACCGCGACCGTCTTCAAAACTTCCGCAAACTCCCTTCCTCCGAACCTTCCGACTCTACTCCGGCACCTGCAGCTCCCAAACCAGCAGTCAAGCCGTACATAGCGTCCACCACGGCACCTACAGCGAAAGCCGCCTTGCTCGGCTTCAAACCTTTCTCTGCTGACCCTCTTCGACACGCTCGCTACACTGCCTACCTCGAATATCATGCTTCTCCTCCTCCACCCAATGCACCCCCTCCAGCATCGTTGGGACTACTGGCAGACCAAAGCGCAGAACAATTTAACAAGGAGATGGAAGACTATGCGAAAGCTGCTGCAATCTTCAAACCTGTCAGTGGGGCAATGGCTGGACGGTTTGTAGGGGCTAGTACCACTATGATTGGGGGTGGACCGATTGTCGAAGGGGGATTATACCAGCCAACGTTTGAGACCAAGGCAGAAGGTCAGCTACTCAACCATCATATGCCCTTTTACACGTCTCTTATTGACGAAGTTCGTACGGTTTAGATCCAGCCCAAACAACGCCCGCCCTAGAAGTAGAAGAAACAGATCCAAAAAAGAACGCAGCCAAATTCGGAATGTACGGCCCCCTCACACACGACGTCCAACCGTGGTACCCACATAAACTCCTCTGCAAACGGTTCGGAGTACGAGACCCTCATCCAGATGGCGCGCCTGCCGCTACTGCCAAGTCGTGGGAAGAAGAACTAGGCGTGGAGACTGCCGCACCTCCTGTACCAGAAGTGGACCTTGCGGATGTGGAAATGCGTCCTTTGGACAGTCTAGGGGGTGAAGGGGGTAATGAGGGAGAAGAGGGAGAGGATCTAGGTCCGAGGGACTTGGCGAACGTGGGGTTGGGAGAAGATCCGAGGCAGGGGTTGGATACGCTCACGTACGTCCGACCAGGGATGGACGTATTCAAGGCGATCTTTGCGAGCGACGATGAGGATAGTGAAGACGAGGATGAAAGTGGGGAAGGGAAGAACGAGGTCAAGGAGGTAGAGATGAAGCCAGTCTCGGCTCTGGACGCTGCACTCGCTTCAGTCCGGCCCGCTATGTCTACAGCCACACCTGCACCAGAC
This sequence comes from Ceratobasidium sp. AG-I, assembly GCA_015039395.1. NCBI lineage: Eukaryota > Fungi > Basidiomycota > Agaricomycetes > Cantharellales > Ceratobasidiaceae > Ceratobasidium > Ceratobasidium sp. AG-I. Next base: position 33,701 of record MU132185.1, read on the forward strand.
AGGGAAGAAGGGCCTGTCGATCTCGGGACGTTCAAGCCGGTCTTCAATCTACGTACGAAGGGAAAAGATAAGGACAAGGACAAGAAATCCAAGGACAAGAAGGATAAGAAGAGTAAAGGCAAACGCGCGGCTCTGTCTTTTGACGTTGACGAAGGTGCGGACGAGGAGAGACCCCCAGAACCCAAGAAACGGCGCGAGCGAGAAAAGGTGTCCAAAAAGCCGCGTACGCAGGAGGGGGATGAAGAAGGTGGCGAGTGGGTGGAGAAGCCTCCTCCAGTGCCCGCGCCTGTCGGAGAGAGCGCAAAGCCAGAGCCGGGATCGGGAGCTACAACCGAGGGGGGAAGTCTGTCGAGGACGCGCAAGCGGGCGGTCGATTTCATGTGATCTGCGTCTTTAGTATTGCGCTTGGGGTGGTGTGGCGAAAGTGTCAGGTGCGGGATGTATAGACTGGACACGCGCCGTGGCTATTGGACTATCTACATTTCATCACCCAACCGACTCTTGCCCGTTGACATACGTCCCCGGAGCTTTCTGTATGACAAGAGCGCACGTCAAGTAAACTTTGAGGGGATTATTTTCAGACATGTACAATACCGTCAGTCTGTGACGTCCACGTCGGGTGTGGCGATCAGGGGGAGATTGAGTACCTCCACGAGTACGGCATGGTTTATCGTACGAGCTCACAGTGAGAGCAAAGCTTGTGCAGAGCTGTGAGGTTACGCTGATTATTTTTTGATATTTGTGATTCCATCACCACAGGGCCAGGCTACGGGCAGACCGGAGATGAACAACAAATGCAGTCGCTGGATGCAGTCCGAACAGCCCGTGCCACTCCCATAATTGTCTCCCACAAGCGCATCACCGTTCATTTCGGGCACGGGCCCGTTGTGTCTATTTTGATGGCAAACAAGCAGTGCTCTTCTCACTGATCAATCAGCTCTGCCTCATCACCGACTCTCACCCAGCTTGGCGCTCGCCACCTCAGCGTCACGCTGGCTCCTATTAACAGCCTCCCGAAGCTTCGGCCGCGGCCCAGCGTGCGAGCCCTGTTCAGCCCCTGATGCGCTCGTGTCAAACACTGGCAGATCCAAATGCTGCCTAATGATCGCTCACTCTGATGCCCCGAAATGGAGGCATCGCATCATATCACAACCTAGATCTTCAGCGGTGGCGACAATGCACTCGAAGCTTCAACAATCAGTCCAATCACCATGCTTCCAGTCTGTCGCTTTGCAATCGACTCCATAGCCTTGAATCACCACTCAGGCCGTCGGGCCTTATAAGCCTAGCCGCCGCGCCTCATATCCCTCATACTCAACAGCAACCCTATACATCTACACCCTCCTACCCGAACTCCTGCGCCTCGTCTTGACGTCTCGCCCCACTTCACACCCACACAGCTTTCTTATTCTTGATTTATCATGTCCAACGCTCAGCGCCAGTCGCGTCCAAGCTCTACTCCCACTCTCCCTCCGATCTATAACCTCATAAACGCCGCAAACGAAGGCATGTCGCAACAACGTCAATCCAACGGACGCCAGCCATACTACCCGCCTACGCCGCCCGGGCCCGCGCGTGGGCTACCTCAAATGTACGGGCAGAACATTCAGTTGCCCCCGCTCGCCTCACAACCCCGCCCTCGAAGCCGAAATGACCCCGCTTACCCTACTCCGCCAAACTCTGCTAGGTCCGATGGGAGCATGTATCCAGCGCCGAGCGCTGGCGCTGTCGGTGGGACCGGTTCCCGCCGCCATGTATGCACCCAATGCAACCAGGCCTTTGACCGGCCTAGTAGTCTGCAGGTGCGTCATTGACCTTGCTGTGCTCGAGACTATATTTAACTGTTGCCTCCGGTTACCTAGACGCATATGCACACCCACACCGGGGAACAACGTACGTCCACATTGTATTTCATCCCTCCGACGTCGCCCGATATTGACATATGAAATACAGCCCACGAATGCCCCTACCCGGGATGCGGTCGCCGTTTCTCGGTGCGAAGCAACATGCGTCGGCACATGAACGTACATGAGCAACCCCGCATGATGGACGCCGATGCTGAAGGCGACGACCCACGCGACCCCCGTCACGACTGCGAGTACGGCGTCTTCCCCATCGGGCAACGCTAAACATCTCTATCAATTATTCATATTTATCAACGCAACTATCGGGTCGTAACTTATTTTTATATCTTGATTCTGAAACCAAAGAGCAACTATGTCTGGAGCGCTTTGTCGTCTTTCGCATTGAATGTTTTAACTTATTTATATGTTTGTTGTTAAGCTATGTCCATCACTGTCTTCTCATTGTCGAGACGCGTCCACATCACTGTATATACTGTCCGGATCATTTGGTTATTTATTTGTTTATTGATGGGTCATAACCATCCGCCTTCATTCAACTGTGCACAGCTGCAATATCATCAGTCGCCGAACTTTGAGCCATTTGCGTCCCCGACAACCGCTGTTGACCGAAGGCCCCCCGTCTCAAGCTTTGAGTTAGGCCAGAACAAATAAGCCTCGAATCAAGAACTCGCAAAACAAGCTCGAGAACCATTGGAAATAAAATAGATCAAGACGCTATGCTGAATCTTCCTGTTGGTTCGCAAATTAGCGTCTCTGCTGCACAGCCCGATTCGCGATGTGCATATACCCTGTCGATCAGGCATGCCGTACATCAATCGAACATACGGCAACTATCCACCGTGGGTCACGGCGAACTCCTTCTCTCTTTTCAGATATTACACCGTGCGAAAACAGAATCACTAGGACTGAGCCACACTTTGCGTACAGTGCGACAATCAAAATGTGGCGCCGCGCTCGTATTAAACCTAAAGCAATTCACTTCGAAATGCGCTGCTCGGTCTGGCCACTGCAGGGGTGGGGTTGAAGTTTGATAGGGCGCTCAGCTTGGTGGGGCACCGGTTTGACCCGACTTTAAGTTTGAGTTTTTTGAACTGGTTGTATGAGGTGAATTATTTGAGGCGCGGCCCTTGTATGCGTTGGTAGAGTGTGTGAAAGGGGAAGAAAGGAGGTCTCTGAAGTTTGCCAGGATACTGGTTATCACGGACTCCGAGCTGAGACAATGCACATGGACTCTTCTTCAGCTGCCGGACCTTCGTCGTGACAAGTGTGGCGCTGGTAATGCTACCGGAAGGCGGCATAGTGCTCGCTAAATAATATAGGAATAAGCTTGCTTGGTGGATGTCTCTTCACTATTCATTCTACCTAGCCTAGTACATTACGGCTCGCACGTCTACCAGCCGGTATGAGTAAACTCGCAAGTAGTCCCGCTAAGCGCTACACATGACAGGCAACTCGCTCATTCAGTGCGGGGCATTGATCGATCCGACCCGGTTACTACAGGAGGGTCATCATGCATTAGCTAAACGCAGCACTCCATCAGCCGGCGGGAACCAACCCACGACCTCGAACAATAATAGGCTCGCAACCGCGGCGCTCGATGTTAATTCAAGATGAGATCTAGCTTGAAATCTCCACCGACGACCGGCGCGCCGTTTTCAGCTGACTGCTGCCGACGAGTAGGCCAGTTTGGCAGCCCGCCTGAGACTATGCCGTTAAGTCCTGCTACACCTCCCGACACCCCTCAAGGGCAGCTTTCCGGATATGTGCATGTTCCCGTGGTCTGGGCAGGGTTGGCATTTATATACGTGGCTTGTATGTCTATGGAGATGGGTCGGCAGCATTGGCTTTATTGTTGAGGCTACCGGGTCAGTTGAGATGGCGAGAGCAACTAGAATTACCAAACTATAATGAAGGAGCTACTGTCATCGAAGACGAGCGGAATGTGAAGTGTTAGTTTAGCAGACGCCTCGGTAGGGATTATCGCAAGCGTTGGGCGTTCGATTGATCCATTCAACGGCTCCTGTTTCCCTGACGTTGCTGTCTGTTTGGATGCGGCCGGGATTAGAGTCGTTAGGTTTCCCTCGAGAACACGCTTTAGCGTGGCGAAAAAACAAGCACTTGAATGGTAGTTAACATGACTGCGGCGGCTACTATCGGCTTGTAGCGTTCCAAACGATTGAGCATATGTAGGAAGTAACGTTATTTATTTATTTAGCACGTATGAACGACTGCGGAAGGTATTGAGAGGCGCTCTAGGGCGGGGCCGCCAAAATATCTGAAGGTTACCCCTGTACGAGAAGCGGACTCGGCATCTGGCACACAGATGTTACCCAGCTTCCAAAGCTACCATCTTCTCTACTTAATTCAGTATCGAGTTAGCGTTGCACTGGGAGGAGATATGGGACTAGAATTTGGGGTGCCAATGGGGGAAAGTCACTCACCAAGGGATAGAACTAGACACAGTTTAGGAGGTGTAGCGGCTTATTCACAGGCCATTGACCTGTGATCCACACACAAATTGGTCCGAGTTACACTGCAAGTCTAGAGCCTGGTATTCTGAGGGTCTTTCTTCAATTCGGTATATGGAGGATGAAATTGTGTAGAATTTGACAAGAGCCAGATTGAATGCCGCGGTTATCGCGCTATCTCCTTTTTGATCGACTCTCGTGGGATCTAAGCGAGAGCACCGCACCATTATGATTATATTCATCTCAACTTTTTCATGTGTAAATTGCTCACAGTATTTTCAGTGCGTTTTCCCTGTCGGGTGATCATTCCCTAGCAACGCATTTATCCTGATTGAATGCGCAATTATGCTCTGGCTAGCACAGTTGAAATACTCAGGTTGAAATACAAGCGTTTTCCACATCTGATCGAGTCGTCTCATGACCAAACAATGGCCGATTCCTGTGTTATTGATTGATGGCTGAGTAAACACCATCATCCCAAGGCGGTGTATTGGCTGAGTGGTGCCACGATCACTCTCGGTTTTTGTTTTGTTAAATTGATAGGGACACCGTCGGCTCTTGCCGCACGGTTGAAGGACAACTCCCGCCGGTATACAATAAGGTCACCTGGATGGAAAGTTTCTTACATGTACCTGGGCAAATGTCGCTCATTTGTTAGAAATCTTGACCAATGTGATGACAACTCAAAAGAACGATTATGTATCGAGGCTCACGAGTTCATCCAAGTCATAAATTAGTTCTCACTGTTGCCAATTATCGTGATTGCCGATATCGTCCCTTCATGTACAGGTTTGGCCATACTGATACTAACCTAAGAATGTACCTCGCTCGGAATGAGAAGTTCTACTGAAATTATGGCTTCGATAGGGGGACTAACCCATTCATACATTCTGGCTGTGATTCTGCAGATTTGCCTATTCAATTTGGGCAAGCGGTACCATGGCAGTCAGGAGTCTGATATCACGCAACTAGGAAGTGAACAGGAGACTGGGGAGGTAACGTCCAACGCACACGCAACTGCTATGTAGGTAGCTGAGTGATCCTAGTAAATTCTGCGTCGAACGGATTCTAGCAAGGCGGCGACCAACCAAGAGATCCCAGATCACGTGATGTTAGGCTGCCGCTCCTCGTGACTGATCCCGAAGAGCGAGAGAATGCCTGGACACATGTTAGGCATATGTGCGATTTCATCGTTCAGCTTTTGCGCGTCTTCTGAGTTTCAGAGCAGATGTATAAATGTGTTTGTAACAAAACTAAAACACCAAACAATACGAGCCAAATAAATCCGTACTAAAATGCAGATGCAGAAACGAGAACGCACAAAGCGAGGAGATAAGAAATGTCGTAAATGTCGTTGTGTACGTTTAGTGCACGCCAGCCTCAAGCTCTCGGCGCACGACCTCGCGCACTTCCTTCAACCCAAACACCTCCACCTGTTTACCCTTCTGAGGCGTTGCAGAGGTCGACGTTCCTGGGGTGCGCAGTCTGGACGGGCTTGGAGGCTGAGCAGCCCGGGCTGGGGTAGCGGGAGCCTTGGTTCGCGAAGGAGTAGCCGGGACTTTTGCGCTCGGACTGGCAGGAGGTTTCCTGGTCGGGCTGGCTAGAGCTCTGCTTCCTCCAGGACTTTTCGGCATCTTCGAGCCTCCAGGGCTTAAAGGACCGGCCACCTTTCCAGTAATAATGCCACTTCCCCGCTCGACCCATTCTTCCCGCTCTACAACGCGAAGCCTCAAGAACTTTGGGCACAGCTCAGCCAACATCCGAACTTCGTCCTCAGCCTCCCCCATCGTCACTCTAGAGGCGCTGGCCACAACACGAGACGCCTCGCGAAGCGGGATCACGCGACGGTTGGCGAAAACGGCGAGTAAGGTTTCAGCAGCGTCGGGCAAACGAGCGAGGAGGCATCGTCGGCGGAGTTGTTCAGGAGTGAGGTCTGCAGTGCGCGCGACGTTGGTCTCGGCATCATAGGACAGCGTCACAGTCGTTGTCTTGCCGGAAGGTGTGGCAAGTCCGCGTTGGCGGAGTCGTTCGGCAAGCGCAGCTTGACGAGGGGTTGTGGGCACTGTCGGGGTAGCGTCTTTGTCCTTACGAGGGGTCTGAGGATTGAAGGATGGCGTCATCGGGAAGAGGACGCGATTCGTGAAGGGAGTAGAAGGTCGAGAGTCACCCGACTCAGACGCAGAGGACGAGGCGTACGACGGCGTAGCAGCAGGCGTCAGAGGCAAGGGAACTCCAGCAGCCCGGCTGGCTGGAGTCATTGGAGGTGGCATTGGCGAACCGCGTCCCGTGGTAGATGGAGTCTGAGCACCGCTGCGGTTAACAGAGGTAGGCGTCGCGAATATCCCTCCGGTCGAGCTCTTGGGTGTAGCGAAGGCGTGACGAGTAGAGCTTGTCGGGGTGGAGAAGCCTCCATCTTTGCGAGCAAATCTGGGTGTGCTGATAGAGCCGCGACTGGGTGTAGAGAACATCCCTTTAGAAGGCGTCTGAAGTGTTCGTAATGTACTTGGTGTTGATGTTGTGGGTATAGAGGAGAGCGCTGGCAGGTTAGCGAAAGGGATGTGAGGGACAGGTGTGGGGGATAGGGACCGCAAGCGCTTGGTCTTGCCGTTGGCCTTGGGTGTCACTTGAGATGCCTCATGGAGCTGTGACACACTTAGTCAGAAGCGAACTAGCGATCAAAGCCAAAACGCTTACCTTGACCCACTGCTGTAGTTTGTCCGTCACTTCCTTCCGTCGAAGATGAGAATCCGCAGTCCATTTAGCAACCGAACTAAGGGCAACACCTGTTGACTGCTCCGAGGTGACTTCGACCTTGATTCCAACGCCGTAGGCTGGGATCCGGCGGCCTTCAGCGCGCTGCAGTTGAGTTGTAGGCGTGACAATCAGGCCCATCCCACCGCGAATCCAGTGCGTTGGAGGAGGCGCCGGCGCGGCTTTGCGTGGTGTGGTGCTCTCCAGAAAAGGGTTGTCCTCGCTGCTGTCCTCAATTGGGCCGACCGATCGTTTAGTTGCCGCGAATGGCTTGTCTTCAGTAGAGTCCGGCAAGGCTTCTCCGTCCCACTCCCACAGCCAACAGAGGCGTCGAATTTCGTCGGGTCCACAACGAACGCGCAGACCGGCCGTCTCAAGAGCAACGGTGTTGGTGATAGCGGGCAGACAGCCCGTAAGTTGAGAAGGTGCGCGTGAAGAAGTCGCTAACGAGAGAGCCAAAGAAGTTTCAATAGCAGTATGAGCCGCTGACAGTCGCGAAAGGTGGGCGGGAAGAGGCACAGACTTTCCCCGTGGCGTGACAGGGGACCTTGGACTAGCAGCTAACGGAGATTTGGCCATAGAGGGAGAGAGGGCTCTGCGCAGAATTGAATACTGGGGGTTAGATTTGTATAAATCACTAGTTAGACGATACACTTACTGGCTGCGTGATTTCTTTGGAGTCGTTGCTGAAGGACTGTTGGCGATACGGCGCCGCTTCTCGGGTTTGGTGCGCTCCATAATCATCGTTGTTCAGGTCGTGTTTGTGGTATATTGTGGTTGCGAGTCTCCAATCACGGTGAGTTGTTTGTAACTGGTAAAGACGTTCCGGCCAGCGACAAGCTACCTTTGAAGCAATACATTGAGTATCTCCTTGCGGAAAAGATAGAACCATTACTTACTACAGGGTTTGTACAACCTTGTTGGAGAGACGCGTGGTCGTGGTCAAGGCCAACATGTTCTAATTGGCAGACCCTGAGTACCAAACAAGAGTCACGTGGTCGTGTAAGCGCCTTTACATCTTTAAGCCCTCTACGTACCAAGTAACTTCAGTTGGGTTAATTTTCTCGAGGAATCAGCCCAATATATAGTCGTAGATATTATATAGATTTAAATCTCGCAATGAATCATTAATTCATATCACTACAATGGCGCGCATACAGTACTCTTCCGCAGGTATTTTTGTTAGGACGTTTCTACAGGGGTTGAGAAAGTAATCCAAAGTATTATACAATGGATGCGCAGTGATTAATACATATACACTGCGGGCCCGCCATTATCAGGTAATTGTGGTCTCGTCAATCCAGCAGTACACTCCAAATAATGCGATTCGGGAGCTACTATTCGCCAGTCCCTAGAGTGAGAAGCAGCTCATGTAAATCATACATCAGTTTATCACCCACCTTTGTTGGCAGGCTGTACTACAGTAGTTTTTTGCGTTGCAACGCGCACAGATGTTGAAAGGTGTCCGGTGCAACGTCTCTGGGCTCGAACATCCAGTATATGCACATCGAAGGCTTGTCCTTGTCATAAAGCCAAGTGAATTTCCAACATCTAATCATATGTTCTCACACTCCCAGAGATAGTCGCACAAGTATTTGTGAGAGGACCACATTGCGCGTTGTGATTTAATAAAGTTCCAAGTCTTCATCCAATCACTGTAGTTATCGTTGAAGTCACCCAGCACGTCTTGATCATATTTAAATAAGATGTCGCACTGGAGTTCGATTTTCTGTCGAGTTTCAGACCAATGTTCTTGGACCTCGTCTGGAAAAATCACGTCAATAGGAATAATGTTGCGAGCTATATATTGTGCTGACCAAATGCTTCAAGACTTGGATGCTTATTGTCATAAGGCATGACAGGAAGTAGTAGTACCCGTCCAATGAGATTAACCCAGTCCATTTTGCGTAATGCTTTACCGATTTGTCTAGCCATGTCAAGCATCTTTCCGGACATCATAGGAGCGTCCAGCTTATGGTTGACTATAACTGCACCACTATCCCAATGAATTAAACCTTAGAACACTACAGAGGGAGGTATAATGATGTTCTATTCACTCACCCAAGCGTCACTGAGGCAAGCCCGAAAACACTACGCATAAGCATTATCACATCCGCCCGCCATCCTGCATTAGCCGAAAACTCCACGAGTTCTATTTCTGTCCATAAGCGAGTGTGAGCCGCTTCGATGTAGGGGAGAAGCTCCATTTTTGCTGTGTTCAGCGCATACATGTCGTGTTGCCCAACAAATCTGAATACAGTGAGCGTCATGTGTACGTTCAGAGGTGGGCCATATCCAGGTGCCAGGCGATGAATAGCCGCTTCTCGGAACATTTCAGCGTCCGACAGATCCATGGCAGGTAGGCGCATTTGGTCTTCATCTATGAAACCTTGTGAATGAAGCTCTCTGTGGATCGAACGACTAAGAGGGCCAATGATCTGCATTCCTTTAGCTTGTGGTGTGGCTAATGCATATCGGCAGATTAAATTGCTGAGTTGATACCAAAACCGATATTCCCTATGAGGACATGGTTATATGCAAACGAAAAAGAAATGTTAGATAAACCTACTTTCTTGAAGCATCAGCTTTCGTCAATTGCGCAACTTTATACCAAAACAGGACAAAGAGTACTACCCAATGCGTATCAGAGACGACGGTGCAAATATCGAAGAAAGAGCGACGGTCGTGCCAGAACCAGGATTGAATTCTCCCAAAATCCTCATCCAGCAAGCCTCCTTGGCAGCGTTGTTTGGCAGCGTAAAAGGAAGGAAAGTTGATTATAGCTGTGGACCCTGCGACCTGTTTTTTTACACGCGGCCATAACATTTTTGTGGCGAGATCGGAGAGTGCAGAGGAGATTTCGATGCAGGTGATAGTCTCGGATATATCTAGTACGAAATCTTCAAGTACGTTGTCGACCTTTAGGACATTTATCTGAAGACTAAGGACAAGAACTTGCAAGCAGAGGAGTCCATATCGGTAGTCAAACAACTAAAACATTCAATTTAGTGTTTGCCAGCGCCAATGCATGTACCCAAATTACTTACGCTGTTACTCTTCGTATAGCTTTGTAGCAGGTCAAACGAGATACGGGTTAACTGTATATTGCTCAGAGCGAGTAACTCGTGCGGATAGCTTGTTACCGACAAGATCTGTTCTAGTGTTGAGCATGTGATTGACATAGGATCACCGAGGGCCGCAATGGAAGCTTGAAGCTGCTCAAGAGTCGTAGGACAATCGACCTGACGCAGAGATAATGTTCGCTGAGAATGAAGGTAGAGTTCGAGTGGAGGTCCCCAGGGGTCAAGCTCAGTTAAGACAGCCATGCGTCAATAATCTTTCTCTGCAGATCGAGGCAGCGAGTCAGAGAGGTATGCAGGTAGGCTTTCAAGCAAGCCACAAAGGACTGGGTGGCGATTACACAGCGTTCCAGGCACGTGGTACTATATAGAACCATACCAGCACCCATTGGTCAATTTCTTTCTATACGATTGTGAATCTACGGGCTCACATAACAGTCTGTCTAATGTATAACCCACGATAGTCGCACACCAATTGATCATTTTACCTCCCGTCTGGTACATAATAATTAGATCTATTCTAACCCCCTTTACAACCTCCACGCGATAAATCCCTGCACGACAATAAATCTGAATACAGTGTGCGTCGTATGGAGGTTCAGAGGAGGTCCTCCGGAGGCACCAGGCGGTAAACAGCCGCTTCTCGGAACATTCGGGCGTCTGAGATATCCTTGGTAGGTGGTCTCATTTGGTCGTTATTCTTAAAACCTCGGGAGCTAAGTTTCCTGTGAATCGAACGACCAAAATGGCCAGTGAGCGTCATTTCGTTCTTTCGTGGTGCAGCTATCGCATGTCGGCAGATTGAATTGCTGAGCTGATACCATAATTGGTGCTTCCAAACTGTGATATTGTTCAGAACCATACTGGCACCCACCTGCCAGCGGCGGACAGTACGGTTTTCGCGCTCAAACACCTAGGTGCCAACACCCTGGGGGTCAAGAAACTGGATGCATCATAATTGATCAAAGGATTTGGCGCACTGACCCCGACATGCCAATAAGTTGTGGGTGCGCATTGTTAATCTCACTCCTAATTATAGTCATTCTGGCTTGGACTTAAGGCCCTAGAATGATGTTAGTAGGTTACTTCCTGTAAGCTCCAGGAACACTGGCCGAAGCCCGTCGTATATGCGCTCGATTTTGCAAACTCACTTAAAAGGCTGGCTAAATTATTGCCCACGATCGTCGCAGATGAATCGGATGTTTTGCGCGCCACAAAACTTAGACCTTGTTCTGACATCTCGCAAGCAACCGGAGATTCGACGACTCTCACAAAACGTTCGTGACCTGCCGAAACCCTCTAGGACCGTATGAATTCGGCTAGGAGCTTATACAGATGAAAAAGGCGATAACACAGTTCCCGTGTGTGTGGCATTAACTAACGAATGTGCTTTCCAAAATTCGGAAGTCCGACGGAACTGAGGTGTGGCACCTGATCAAAACCTTTGCGCTCGCTGATTTACACACAGCGGAGATTAGTACCCTTCTAATTTGTCCAATACCATCGCCTGTTTTACGCAAGACGCTTTCCCTTTTTATGTGTTGGATGAGTTAGGATAGTCGTTGAACAAACTTGGATTTAATCTAACGGTGTAAGAACTATGGCTACGCAAACCATGCTATTTTCGTATTCGAGGACTAGATGTCGTATGACGGGCACATGTTGCTTACATGACCGCT
>MU132185.1:45553-78456 GCA_015039395.1 Ceratobasidium sp. AG-I
GCTGGCTAAATTATTGCCCACGATCGTCGCACATGAATCGGATGTTTTGCGCGCCACAAAACTTAGACCTTGTTCTGACATCTCGCAAGCAACCGGAGATTCGACGACTCTCACAAAACGTTCGTGACCTGCCGAAACCCTCTAGGACCGTATGAATTCGGCTAGGAGCTTATACAGATGAAAAAGGCGATAACACAGTTCCCGTGTGGGTGGCGTTGACTAATGAATGTGCTTTCCAAAATTCGGAAGTCCGACGGAACTGAGGTGTGGCACCTGATCAAAACCTTTGCGCTCGCTGATTTACACACAGCGGAGATTAGTACCCTTCTAATTTGTCCAATACCATCGCCTGTTTTACGCAAGACGCTTTCCCTTTTTATGTGTTGGATGAGTTAGGATAGTCGTTGAACAAACTTGGATTTAATCTAACGGTGTAAGAACTATGGCTACGCAAACCATGCTATTTTCGTATTCGAGGACTAGATGTCGTATGACGGGCACATGTTGCTTACATGACCGCTAGAGCGAATTGCCTAAGCTACAAGCACGATCGATCGCAGCACGCAGACCATCGCTTGTGTTCATATGGTGTCTATGTGATGTGCTTCGCGTCAGCGCTTAAACGTTCGATTTCAGGCACCTATGATTAGTACAGTATCGGGAAAGATAACTTTTCAACGTCTGAAAAGCGTTGGTTAAGACTGTTTTCAGTACTTTGTCTCTTATCACCCTTACATGACTGGCTGTATCTTTTGAATGTCAGCGAGTATACTGAATACATGCATCAAACAAAGTGTTTATGACTCACGTTTTAGCGACATTCATGCTTAAATAGCTATCTCTAGAGGACGATATTTAGCAACAAATAATTATATTCTCTTCCCTTATGATACATGGCCTGAGCAATCTTCTAGGACCACTGGAGGAACAAACCACCACACCCAGCTTCTATCACCTCCAAACTTGCTAGTGGTGCGACGATTTTGTATCTTGAAAAAAGTGCGGCAAAAAATGACTCATGTATGCCAAGGTCGAAATGGCTGCATGAAGCGCGGCCTCAATGATAACACCGCTAATGATTCACCTCGAGCGAGTCATGCCCGTAAATTCCAAGTTGAGATGGTGTATCGCCACAAAGAACCCTCAGTTGACTCGGCATGCCGGTTTGTTCCGGCGGCCGGTGTCCGGCTGCCTCACCACTTGACTAATACCAAGCTCAAGCGAAAGGTATAAAGCGATTTTTTTGCTGCCTCTTGCCTACCTAACATATCTATCAGTTCCTACAGACTACGAAACAACTAGTGCATGAGCGCCCTTCCTATCGACCGGGGACCTCCCCCTAATCTCACACCGACAGCTGGTGTTGAGCCCCCTGGCCAGCATCCTCGCAATCGAAACCGTCGAGGTAGAGGTCGAGGACTAGCTCCTCCCCGTCCAGACGAGACGAACGAAGGCGCCAACCCAACGCCGGGACCGGGAGGCCCGAGTCGCGCCAACCCTCGTCGTCGAAACCGAGGCCAGCGTCAGGACCGACCTGCGCCGTCTGGTGGCGAGACGGGGCACCAGCCACCACCTCATTTGTCTGCGGCAACCCCGGAGGACGGAGCATCTGTAGCGGGAAGCACTGAATCCCACGCGCCAAACCGGCGTGGTCGTGGTGGGACTCGAGGCGCTGCTAGAGGTGGCACTCAGTCTGGACGAGGGGGACGACGTCAGAATTTTGGTGCACGACTTACGGACGGAGGCGGGCAAGCAAACCACACATCCAACGAGTCCTCTGCACCCCCGCCCCCGCCTCCTACGTCGGGAGACTTGACTTCGCGACTCATCTACTCGCTCACCCACAAGGAAGACGCCGTGGACTGTCCCATTTGCTTCAACCCAGTACACCCGTCTCAACCTATTTGGTCTTGTGCGCCACCTCCGGTAGATCCATTGGCGGATCCCTCGGCGACACCGGCGACTTGTTGCTGGACGATCTTCCATGTCCGGTGCATCAGAGAATGGGCGCGAAAGTCTGTTGCTGCTACGCGCGAGGCTTACCGCGCACGGAGTGTCGACCTACCTGGTGACTGGCGATGCCCTGGTTGCCAAACCAAGCGCACCGCCGTCCCGCAAGCCTACCTGTGCTTCTGTACTCGTGTAACCGACCCGCCCCCTAGCCGACTATCGACGCCCCATAGCTGCGGCGAACCTTGTGCGCGGGTTCGAAGGGAATGCGAGCATGCTTGTCCTATGGCGTGTCATCCTGGGCCATGCCCCCCATGTCTAGTGAGTGTCAGCAGGAGTTGTTGGTGCGGCAGCAAGACTCTGGTGTCGAGGTGTTCTGTACTCAACAAGGGTACCTCATCGAATGCGACTGTGGGGCCGGTTCTGTCTTGTGGCGAGCCTTGCGGACGATTGCTGGGATGCGAAAAACATACCTGTGCTCAGGAGTGTCATTCCGGACCTTGCCCGCCTTGTGGCATCGTGGACCTTGCTAAATGTTATTGTGGAAAAGAAGAGAGGGAGATGGGGTGTGGGGAAGGAGTTACCGTGGACTGTATGGTTCAAGGCGAAGGGTCATGGGAGGGGAGGTGGCAATGCGAGGAAATTTGCGAACGGTAGGTACTAGACTTTGCGATAACCTAATTCCAGATGCTGACCATCGATATAGCTCTTTTGATTGCGGCCAACACAAATGCCAAAAGGTATGTTCCGTTGTCCGAACGCCTTCTGAATGTCCCTCACCGCTCCGATTTTGTTTTTCTGATTTTTTCTACGCTTTTTATTCTTGTCGTTTTCACATTAGGACTGCCACCCCCCTTCCGCCACGCCTGCCCTTTGTCCATTTTCCCCGTCCCTCATTACAACATGCCCGTGTACCAAATCTCCCCTTCTCGCCCCTCGGTCCGCCTGCACAGACCCCATTCCCACTTGCGGCCGGCCATGTGGCAAATCGTACTCTGCCTGCGCACATGCATGTACGAGGACATGCCATATCGGTCCATGTCCCCCATGCACCTCGCCCGTCACTGTCAAGTGTCGATGTGGTGATACCACCTCGAAAGTTCCTTGCAACGAGATCGCTGAAGGGCGCGAAATCTTGTGTCAGAAAGCTTGCAAGGCTCTCAGGGGGTGTGGCCGTCATGTTTGCAATCGCGTCTGTTGTCCGCTGGCCGGGAACGCAAGCAAGTCCAAGGGGAAACGCCGAGCGGTGGAACTAGGATCCATGGCTGACACGATAGAGGACGATCCAGAGGGTTGGCATACCTGCGATTTGGTGAGCCTTACTTAACTTTCGCTCTCCATTCTATGTCTAAAGCGCATACTTGGCTACGCCAGATTTGCGGTAAACGGCTTACGTGCGGTAATCACAATTGTATGCTCCCCGACCACCGCGGCCCCTGTCCCCGTTGTCTCCAATCCTCGTTTGAAGAGCTTATTTGCCCCTGCAATCGAACGATCATTGAGCCCCCCGTTCCGTGCGGTACACGTATTAACTGTGCCTACCCGTGTGCGCAACCGTCGCCACCATGCGGTCACCCACGTACGCCCCATACTTGCCACGCCGCCGAAGACGGTAGCACATGCCCGCCTTGTCCTCACTTGACAAACCGCACTTGCGATTGTGGCAAGAGTCTAGTGCGCAACATCCGATGCTCCCAAGAGCGTGTGTCGTGCGGAACCGCCTGTGGAAAACTACTCGACTGTGGATACCACTCATGCGATCGGAACTGCCATACGGGGGAGTGCGGACCGTGTGCTCAGGTGTGTGGAAAGCCTAGGAAGGGATGGTACGTCATCTTTATGCATATACGGGCAGCACCGACGATCCTAACCTTACTGTTGTCTGGCGCTAGTGGCCATCCGTGCCCCATTCCTTGTCACGCACCCTCAGCGTGTCCCTCCACCGACACCGAGCCATGTCCCGTTGTGATCACCGTAACTTGCGCCTGTGGGCGTATCACGCAACCTGCACCTTGCGGGGCATCCCGAGTTCTCAAGTGCCAGGACGCGTGCTTCGTTGCAAAGCGCAATGCACGACTCGCCGACGCCCTTGGCATCTCGGAGAGCACCCGTGCCGGGGGCATAAACTCCGTGACATGGAATCCGGACCTCGTCTCGTTTTGTCGGGTCACTGCAAACCAGGCTTTCGTGAAGAACGTCGAGAAGGCTCTAGCTGAGTGAGTACACTCTTAGCTGCTTTTCTCTTTCGATGGAACACAACAGATGGCTTACCAAGTTACTAATATAGTTTCGTTGCGTCGGACAAAAAGGCGCACGTATTGCCCCACATGCCGGAAGTGCGACGCAAGTTTGTGGCAGAGGTAGCAGAGGTGTATCGTGTTAACACCCAGCTGGTAGACGAAGAGCCACGACGGAGGTATGTTATTTGGGAATAGCTTGCTGTTGGCGTATATATGCTGATATTTACTATGTTAGCGTGCAACTCATCCGCCGTCCTGACTCGCGTATTCCGACACCTACGCTCTCTCAGGCTAGCGCGCAAACGCCATCGCGTCTCGGAAGCTTGGGCGACCTGCGCAAGCCTGCTTCGGCTGCCAAGTCGGGTGGCCCGCTTGGTGCATGGAGGAGCACGAGCGCTAGCCCTGCTCCGAACCCGAATAGTGTATCTGGCAACGTAGTTCTGGGCACAGGAAACCCGATGTCGGGGAGTCTACCGTCAGGGTCAGGCTCCACACCCTGGACGCGATCAAGTGTAACATCTGCTGCGAGAGCTCCGGCGCCTGCCTTTTCTGGGGGGTCGGGGTCGCGAACCCCTTCAAGGGCAAACCCGGACGCTGCGAGAGAAGATGACGTGCCTGCTAGTTGGGAAGACGAGTAACATAGAATAACATAGCGCTGTAGTTTCGTTTCCATAGATAATACGGAGAACTCTATGCAGATAACGTATCATCGTGAGAGCTTCTATCTAAGTTTAGTGCGCATGTTTATTTTACCCCTATTCATCGTCACCCAGCCCAGAGTGGGATAAGTCACGTGGACTTTAGTGCTTAAACTTGAACACCTTGATGCTCCGGTTGAGAAGGCCACCTAATCTGTGCATGCTTGTTTATGGCTGTCCTGCGGGTACCGTCGCGACGGCGCGTCTAAGCTGTCCTATATCGAATTTTGACTTGTTATGTGGGCAAGGTCACTGCCTTTGGGAGATTTGGCTGGTATTTTCGATCATGTCCCACCCAACGGTTGGAATATCGGAGTGCTGGGTAATTTGGGGATTGTGCAAAAGTTGCCATATCAAGCTAACTATCGTCAATTATTTCAACAAATCTTGATGAAATCGGCCCATGCCGTGTCAGTCATCCAGGCGCGATGTAGGACGAAAGGAATTCGCACTCCGACACAAACTAAACTAGAGCTTAACTGTACTAGCAGTGAAGGTTAACCACTTATTTGATCTTGTGTGAGATATCGGGAGGCACGAGAATATATTAAACGCTACAGTTGGTGAGCAATATTACACGAGGCAGCGCCCATTGTCTGAAACAACACCCGTCGCTCATCAAGAGAACTACAACACATCCAGCCAAATGCCAGAGAGTGGGCGAAGTAATGTCAAAGGGGTACTATAGATATATGCAGACCTCAAACTAGTACGAGAGCTTGGTTCGTAAACAGTGTTCCAAGTAATCCAACTGTTGAACGCAATCTTTAAGTTAGTTGTGTGAGGACTGGATTACCACTATGATAGCAACCTACCAGGTCGACTGCTCGATCACTTTTTCACGACGTTGACAGCGGTAAATCCCTGAGTAGTCTCTTGGATTTCAAACTCAACGACATCGCCCTCGTAGAGCGACTGGTAGCCGTCGCCCTGGATGGATTTGTAGTGAACGAATACGTCCTTGCCGCCATCGTCTTGCTGGATGAAACCAAAACCCTTAGCTGAAACGTTGAACTGTAAGTAAGTAGACGTTCCTTCAGACGGACTTCTAATGGTCACACGTACACTCATTGAACCATTTGACAGATCCGGTCTTTATCGACATTATAAGAAATTAGAAGTGTAGAGAGAGGATGAGCTCGAGAGGTAGAAATGGAGCTGGGTATCCACTACTCGAATAACGCGCCATTAAATACCACACACTGGGGGGTTGATTAAAAGCTCTTTACCATTTCGAAGGCAGCACGAGAATGAGCAGCTAGCCAAAAAGCGAAATCGGCTCCGCGAATGAGCCGCTACCTAGGACATTTCCTGCTTAGTCTGTTATCGCTGTGTATCGTCCTCCCCGTGTGTGGCTGGATCTCCTCCGTTAATTGAGCTCTCCGATTGTTATTTACAACTCCGACACCGGCGTCCGTTGATATAATTACCTGCTTGAGCTCGATTGGTTATGCAAAGTAGAGCAGAAATGATATTGCGGCTAAACCGCATACTACCACTGAGCGGGTGAACGTCTTGCAGTGGCTTGCTGAGATATGAAAGCGGCGCTTTGAGACTCGATGAGGTTGAGCAAATATGGAATAGCCACCTGTGAAGCTGATTTAGGACATATACGTACATCACTGACGACAAGATGTCCATCATTGAGCCTTCCAAGACCTCATGTTTGGGGTTAATCGCCACGAGTCTTGTTAATCATCTTGACAATCGCACTTACAAGCAGACATATATCTTTAGTGAGGCAGATGAATTTCTGTCCGCGTTGATAAAGGAGCTTTGTACTAACTATTCTCAAACTAACTCAACCCTCTCCACAAAGCTAAAAGTGTTGGTCACGGCTACCAGATGAAATGCATCATTTAACTCTACTCAAATAATTCGATTTGGTCCTAACGCCCAGTTATTCCACTTCTTTTAAGTTTGGCCCGAATAATGGCGCTTGCGTATATAACCCAAATCGTCGAGTTGTGGCGTGTGTTTCAAAAGCGCCCCGACTGTGATGGTCTGCCGTTCTGGTCCGGAACTCAAGTTTGTACCGTATCAAAAAAAGTCTCCCCCTCTTCCTTGGACCACCGCACAATATTTGACCCACGCTTCTCGACTTTGTTTGGACTTCATGTTTATCTGTGTCACTCTTCTGGGGGCCCAATAGATGTATTCAATCACCTTGTAGTTTATGTTTGGCCTTTATTTCTAACCTTGTAACTTTATGGCTTGTTTCGGCACTGGCCTGCCATCCAGCGCTTCATTTCCGTTACACAGTCTTTGAAATAAGCGCCGAATCCTGGGTGATCTTCTTGCGCCCCTATCTGTGGCTGCTCTTCACTCTCCACACTCTTTCGAATCGACAGTTAAATATTTTACTATCTTTATTGTAACACAACCTTAATTGTAAGCTAGACACTTGCTCGACAGCAAGACAAATCACTAAACAATAATCTCCGCAGCTCGTTTCGTTGCGATCCACACTCCTTTGCCACACTTTATCCCCTCTTAGCCTGCGAGATTGGATTAGACTGGTCAATTCTTGAAGTAGCCTGTCATGCGAGGAACGAGAGCATTGGTGGTGCTCTTGCCAACGATTGTCCATGCAGCTCTTCCCCTATCGAAGCAACACCCCCTCATTGCTCGTGTCGATCAACCTTACTCCTGGACCATATCTCCGCTTACTTTCGATAACTGGGAGATCACCTCTATACTGCTTAGATCCTCTCCTGACTGGCTCATTTACGACAATAATACCAGCACGTTCAGGGGTACCCCTGCTGCCGAGGATGTTGGAGTCACCACTGTGCGTGTTCGGAACGATCAGGGACATAACGATCATTTTCTTCTTTGCGTATCTGAACTGCCGTCGCCTATCGTCAACATGCCTCTTGCATCTCAACTGGTCCCAGGCAACCCGTCGATATCATCGGGCTTTACATTTCCAGCCCCTAATGTGGGGATTCGGGTTCCTCCGAAATGGTCCTTCAGCATTGGCTTTGACGGCTTGACGTTTACGACCCCCGATGAGCGCAACATATTCTATGATGCTACTTTGGCTAATGGGCTATCGCTACCAGATTGGGTTGTCTTCAACAATCGGTCCCTGACATTCGACGGAGTTGCCCCACCGGAAAATCGTGCGGCCTCACTCTCAATCATTCTTTATGGAAGCGATACTTGGGGGTTTGGGGCCATCCATGAGCGATTTGACCTTGTTGTTGGACCACGAACGCATCTTCTTGGAATCGACGGTACCAGCGGGCTGGAGACCGTAAACGTGACTGGGGGTACCCCATTTGTGCATTCCATCCAGACGTTTGGAGGACTCATGATCGACGGGGTTCAGGTGGTTGCCGCAAATGTCTCCCAGGTGGAGGTGGATGTCACCTCGGTTCCTTGGGCCACGTTTGACCAGGCAACTAGGGTGCTTTCTGGTGTGCCCCCGATGTCGATGATTGGCCAGTCCCCCCGTGTGCTGCCGGTCTCTATTACATCCGACTACAACGATACAGTAGCGACCAACATTACCGTAACTGTTTTCCCCTCATACTTCACGGCAGCGCCCATACTACCCCTGGCGGTGACTCGTGGCACATTCATATCTACATCGACTGAAGCCTATCTCTCACACGCACGCTCTGCCCAAGCATCTATTGTTTCCGAGTATGTCCCTCGCGCGGCGTCATCGTGGCTCACCTATGTCACTCTGAACAATACGTTGAGCGGCTTCGTTCCGCGATCTACCACGTACGATGAAGTAAACGTAACGTTTTACGCGACCGATCTGGAAACACACGCCGTTTCGACGTCTTCCCTACTCTTATCTATTACTCCAAACGTGACTTCTGGGCCAGGCATCTGGGGTCATCAACATGGGCACAACGTGAGTGGACAAGCAAAAACGGCGCTCGTTGCCACGTTTAGTATTATTGGGGGCGCCATTCTACTTTGTTGCCTACTCGCTATCTGCCGGTGCTACTGTGGGGCACGTGAAGTACAAGAGGATGACGAGAACTCGAGCCAATGGAAAAATCAAGACATTATATCTTCCGGCGTTCGTCCGGTCGTGTTGTCGGAGAAGATGCTGCGTGGTATTGGGTTGAGTCGGACGAGCGCTACATCTGACGGATCCTCCGAGGTTGGACACAAATTGGCTCCCTCTATTCTCGTTTCCCCTAAGGCGTCCAACTCGGAGGCTAGTCCCAAGGCGCCAACGATAAAAAAGGTCCATTTCTTTCAGAACCTGTTGACGGCCTCTAAACGGAAACTGCGGGATCAAGGTTTGGGATCACAATCTGGCAAAATCCGCCGATCTCAGATCTCGCAACCTACGCCGATCGACAAGGACACGTTGGCGCACATGCAGATCGCTGGAGTGGAGAGTATGTCGCATTCGGACAGCAGCGAAAACTCCGGACAGCTTGGGGAACAACGTGGAGCTGGGAACCTTGGGGTAGTTGACAGCGTTTTGAGCTTTGGATGGCCTAGAGCCAGGTCTGCGGCGCAGGACGAACCCTCATCTCTCGAAAACTCGGCGCAAGTGCTGGCCGACCGCAGTAGCCAGGTCATAAGCGATTCCGATGACAGCTCTCTTACGAGCGTTCCGCGTCGGAGGTCAGATTT
This sequence comes from Ceratobasidium sp. AG-I, assembly GCA_015039395.1. NCBI lineage: Eukaryota > Fungi > Basidiomycota > Agaricomycetes > Cantharellales > Ceratobasidiaceae > Ceratobasidium > Ceratobasidium sp. AG-I. Next base: position 55,053 of record MU132185.1, read on the forward strand.
CTTGCCCCCGCGACACCAGAGAGCAGTACGTACAATTGCGCCGCCACCCTGGGAGTTTGCGCATATACTGACCAGCGTTGGTTCGGCAGGTGGCGCCTGAGCAGGTTCACGGAGCTAGCCATGCCTCGTCACTTCCCTCCTCTAGATCTTCTGGAACTATCAATATGGAGTTCGGAGAGGCTACGGTTATTTCTACCGCTGCCCGTCAGGCGCTACCAAATACCGTCAGCACCACCTCGGTCGATCGGGACATGGTCCGTTCCTCAATGGATTCGGCGGCTTCGACTGCCTTGAGCAAGCGCCGGAGTGAGAGCTCTTCTCCGGGCAGCATGAGTATCACTGGTGTTCGCAAACCTCGGCTCGTACAGTTGAACAGCGAAAGGTGCGTGCCCACTCAATCGAACGGAGGCGCCAGTACGGTTCGCAACGTGTCTCAAAAGGTTGTTGTTGGAAGTTCCTCCAATGGAAGGAAGGCCAGCGCCAGCTCTCAGGAGTGTGACCAGGACCAGCGTCTATCTTTGGGGATCCATTACGTTCCGAGTTTCGGCGAGGACGACGACGCCGAGTCTGCGGTGTTCTATATGACTCCTTCCGTTGGAAAGGCACCTACACCGCGGATTGGAGCTGGGAAATCGCAAGTGACGCCTGCCGACGGTGTTGGATCGTTTGGAGCTCGCTCGGTCTCGGCCAAGTCGATGGTGAAGAACAAAGATGCCGTCCCCCAGCAAGTTCCCAACCGCCAGCAGCAGCAGACGAGGCTACCCATTGGAGCACCTTTTGCGCTCTCAGTGAAGTTCGAGACGATTCCAGCTAGAGGAGCAGACATTGCAATTCGCCAGCAAAACGGAAAATCCGCACCCGCCTGGATTAACCTGGACCAGCGGGACGTTGAACTCTGGGGAGTTCCTCTGAAGGAGCACCGAGGCACGCACTCGCTGGAGGTTGTCGAGATTACGCAAGGAGGCCAGCGGGTGGTTGCCAGAATGATTCTGGAAGTAATTGACTGGGAATGACCGACCCTTGAGCTTAGCCTAATTTCTTGGTTGTAGTTGTAGTTTGTGGGCGCGTGTATTACCAAACTCTGTATAATTAGTGTAAAAACATACTTGTATCTTATACTTTCTACGAGACTTAGTTAAACATCACGTACAGATTATTTAAGTAAGATTCGAGTCTTACTCACGCGCGTCGCGACTGTGGGGGTAACAGAACAACACCTACCTGTCTTGTTCGTCAGCGGGCGAGCGACCATTCTGAGCTCATTACACCTAGCTTCCTTCCTTGGAAAAGGTAGGAAGCTGCGCACGCGAGGACGCAGAGACGCCACATCCAAGCGCAACACATGTATACACTATCTCAGCAATAACAGAAGCGGTCGCGAATAAGAATCTTCGGCATGTCGGGCAATTCACACCAATCTTGCACACCCCATGATAATGAACAAGCGCAGACACGATTGCAACGCACGGGGCTATCGGATTAAGCATATGAGAAAACCTAACAAATGCACCAAATAAGAAGACGCAGAGCAAAGCGAGTGTTTCCTCGTCGGCCGACGCACTGTCGTGCAGAACGGGGATTCGATACCAAACGCTAGACAAAATGTCGGATATCTATGACTAACAGCAAAAGCGTGAGCAATGCTCGAGCGCAAGGGGAGGAAAAAAGGTGGACAAACCTTCCAGATGAGAAACGCGAGCGAGCCAATGTAAAAATAAATGAAGTGTTTTGTCTCTGTTTGAGCACACTGAGTAAGCAGTCGACCTCAAGACGGTCCTCTCCGCGTACCATGAGTAACGTAGCTCCCAAAGTTCTTTCCAACAACAACGTGCCAAGTGGTACCATAGCGCCTGTCGAACTCGCGCTTGATGTGCGCGGCAATATCCTTCTCGATGTTGAACTTTTCCAGAGAGGCAATAGCAATTTCGATCGAGCCTTGCTGCATTTCTTCAGACATATCTACGTTCTTGATGACCGCTCGGGAACCAGCATCCTTGGAGCTCTGCTCAGTCGACGCGTCTTGAGTTCGATCAGACATCTACTCGCGTTTTTGGACGCGTGGTTAGCACAACTCTAATAAACCAGATATGGACTCGCCTTAGTCTTTACGTGGGTGTATGGAGTGGAAGGGAGATATCAGCTGAATGCTGAAGGCTATATTATTATGGTCGTGGTGAACAAGAGGTGGCTTCAGTGATCGCGTCAACAAACGTAAACTGCCACAAAAACCCTGTCCACGAGGTGCAACCCCTCACATGCATCCTCTCCCCCACCATGTGTGCAACCTTCCTCTTGCTCTGGGCACCGCGCTTGTGCTTATATGGTTCGTGTGGGGTAAAGCCAGATGCTCAGAAGCCTGATGCAATAGCTACGTTGTCTGGTGCTTCGATCCTTGTGCTCACCACCTCGTCTCTGTAGTCTCAAGCCAGGAAGCTCTCGCTTTGCCAGTGCCCATATGTGAGGTGACTTGAAGAAGCACCTACCACACTTGCTAGGCTAGATAATATTCATTCTGATATTGGTTATGAGCTCGGCTGTGGCAGCATCTGTGCGCACGGCAGCACCTTATGGTTCAAGACCGCGCGGACAGAACTTGTGAAATACATCCTTGGGAACTACGATAGGTGTAGTTCGATAACTTGGAGATACGTGGAACCTACCTCGTCCGTCCCCGGGTGGACTGCCTTCTCTGTCAGGAGGAAGTGGTTTTATGAACACTAGAGAATCTACACGGGATACGCCCTCCATGTGCTTCTTGGTATACCCAAAAGGCCGCTTGCATGCTCGTAAGGCTCTTAGACGTTGACATCCGCTGGTCCTGAATTGTTACCCATGTCCACTTGCTGCCGTGTTTGCTTTCTACTGGCTGAGCGATCGGGTGGCCTGGTCCGTTCTTGTATTTCTAGGGCACAGCTACATAACCGGTAGGCACCCTCCTTCCTGTTATCTTTGGCCGAGTCGGACATACCAACGGATAAGTGGTTTGTAAATGCGATACTTTCTCTCCTTTTGGCCAGCTGCCCATTCTGCACTTGATTAAACGTGCTTAGCAGGGTCTCTGGGTGTTATCTCTGGGCCTTCATCGAGGCACGTTTCTTCTGGTGTTATGATTAGGAATTGAGAGCTGCGGTTGCTGCAGGTCCAGACCCATCGTGCCCAATCTAACTGCTGTGGGTAGATGTCGGACCCGAGCCATGGATGTTGTTGGCGGTGATATCTAGGTCGAACACATGTCACTCCTTAGTATGATCGGCAGTATATAATACTAAATTAGTAACTCCACCGCCGGTTAGCTGGTCACACTATGGGCAGGACGGACGGACTGTTTAGGCGACGTTTCCATGTCGTGCTCCGTGGTGCAGTCTTGGCATTCTCGATCCAAAACAAGGTTATGATTTTAAGTCCCGGCGATGTATTGTCACTGGCGGCCTTCTTTGGCTCGCTGCGCCAGTCTGCTTTTACGGCGATCTTTAAAGCTATTCGGTCGTCAGTACTAAAGCCCGCTCTCGTTAACCATAAGAAGTTAGCGAGCAAATAGTCTGTATTTATCCTAAAGTAATAACCAGCTAACTTGTGGAGATATTTCGTGCACTGCTAACTCGCATTCACGATACAGTAACAGGTGGAAATAATACACGCAGCTCGGAGACGGGGAAGTGGTCGGGTCTATCCGAGGCAACACTAAGACTAATATATAGCCAAAACATTGGGTGGCAAGTTGATTTACTCGCCCCCAGCTGGGACAGATCGATAGGCCGGACACAAATGCCGATCGATGAAAATATTCAAGAATGCGCACAGTTAAGTGCGCATATAGCCGTCATGCGCGATGCGGAATTGTTGCAGACCTCGCCACTAGGCCGATAAAAGTCGAGGATTTTCGGCCGTGCCAACGAGGTGAACCACGGACATATCCCCGCTCGACACAGGCCTCCTGTGGCTCCACGAAAGTTAAGAGTTCTCGGAAACAGACTGAAATGTGCCATGGTGCTACCGTCTGTTTCCTGTTTTGTGCTTGACAGCACAGCGGCGATTGAAGGAGCTAAAAGTAGAACAAGCGGAAATGCACCTTAACTAGCTACTCGCGCGATATAGAAATTATGAAATATTTGACAACAAGACAGGGAGTAGCATGAGTACATGTGGCAGATTGTGGAGCTGCGTTTACATCTGGGCAATCCCCGCCTGGTTCACTGAGATGGTTTGTAAGTTCGACCAGCCCGCTAAGCCCGCTATACCATTCTCTACGCCAATTCCTGAGGACTTGTGTCCTCCGCCGGGAATAGTCGGCCCAAATTTGTGGATCTCGTTGATCCAGACGTCTAGGGGCAAATTACAGATAAGTGAATTAAGGGGATATATGCGAATGTATTACTTACTCCCCGCCTCGATTTGCGAGGCTATACGCGTAGCACGACCGACGTCGTTTCCCCATACCGAAGCGGCCAACCCATACGGAGTTCCATCTTAGTGAAAGCAAGCATCAGAACAACACCGCATTGTAGTAGTGGGTATGTAGAATAGCGTACTAGCGCGCTTGACAACGTCTGCCTCGTCTGTCCATTTCAAAAGTGGCAGAATTGGACCGAACTGTTCCTCCTGTACAAGACGAGAGTCCTCTGGAGGATTGTCTACTATGGTTATTGGCACAAACATCCCCCGTGGAGGATCTATAGGATCGACGTCAGTGTCAAAAATATCTTCGCAGTTGAGTGAATACACTAACCAAAAGCTGGGAAATCGCCCCCGAGGGCGAATTTGCATCCCCTTGCCTTTGTATCCTCGAAAATTTCACGAAGCTTTTCAAACCTGTTTACAAGTTCGTCAGGGTACACAATTGAAGGTGCGTCAATATGATGAAATGGCGACTCACAGACGCTTGTTCTGCACAGGACCAAGCTGTGTGCCCTCCTTCGCTCCGTCTCCGACTACCATGCCCTGAGCATATTCTACTAGCTCATCTCTCACCTTCTCATAGACAGATTCGTGTATGTATATGCGTTTGGCTGAGTTGGTTGAAAGCATAAAGTTGTCGGATCTTACGTCAGTCACTGCGGTTGAACCAATAATACCTACCTGCAATACAGAACTGGCCATTGTTCTGCAAAGATTTGGTAAATCTCATGTTCTAACAATAGTCATGAATCCTTACGGAAAATGCGCCCCAAAATATGTGTCTGCACAGACCCATAAAGCGATGAGCAATCAGGAGCACAGGGCCGGGACGTCCAGCACTTACGGTGCGAGTATCTTGGGGTCCACCTCTGGGAGAACAATCATCGGATCATTTCCTCCTACCGAGCAGTCAAGTTAACCACTATACACGCTTGTCTTAGGGCTGGAAACGTACCAAGCTCAAGGGTAATCCGCTTCATGTTGAAACAGGAGCTTCGCATGATATCTTTACCCGTTTGGCTCGATCCTGTGAATGCAATCTTTTCCCAGTCCATCGTTTCAAATAAGATTGTAGAGAAGAACGTCCGAACCACATCAAAGCGAAACCAAATTACAACCATGGTGAGGTACTGATTAATAAGTGGATATATTTGGCAATTGTAGTGGCGCTCACCTTGTCTATGCCCGGGTGAGAGGTCATCAACGGACCAAGTCCGTCATCCCCGTTAAGGACGCTCAAAACCCCTTGCGGTACCACACGTTGCACGCTGCCCTAGCTGTGAGCCCCGGACTAATTTAGTGGGATATATGCGCTTACTCGGCGATCAGGCGTAATGTGGTTAGTGGAGTTAGCGGACTCGGCTTGACTACGACTGTATTGCCAGCCAGAAGCGCGGGAGCGATTTTCCAGACGGCCAAGAGAATGGGAAAATTCCTAGCGGTTGGCGTGTGAAATTAGTTTCTTTCGGGCGTTGTTTTGCTAAGGACTTACCAAGGAACTATCGCTGCAGCCTAGCGTTTCAGCTATCAGTTACAAATTATTTTGCTCGATAGGCTGAAGAAAAGTCTACTCACCACACCAAGGGGGACATGCTTTGTGATCACCCTGCGCTTGGGTGTATCTTCATGGACGGTTTCGGGGAGGCGGAAGCGAGCTGTCTCGCGAAACCAGTGCGCAGAGCCCATTATCTCAATGAAAGCCTCTTGGTGCTGCAGTATTTGTGAGCACAAAAATGCTGAAACAAGCATTCTAAGAGCACAGGCTCACCGGTTTACCCTGTTCCGCAGTCAACAGCCTTTTGTATACATCAGCCCCTGCCTCAATGACCCCTGCTATAGCGAGTAGAACTTCAGCTCGTTCCTCGTAAGACTTGCTAGACCAGGTTAGGAAAGCGCTGCGAGCAGCAGCGACTGTCTGATCGAGTTGCTCTGAACTTGCGTTGGGAGCGTTTGCGAGGTGGGCACCTGTGGCTGGATTCGCGATAGGGCTCGTACGTTTAGAGGATACGGGCTTCCCGTCAATAATGTGCGCGTATTTGAAGTCCGAAGGTGCCACTGGTTCTGACATGATTGGCGATGATTCGAGCGAAGGGAAGGGGAAGAAGAACTGGTCAAAGGAACGAGGATTTCTCCACCGGGGCTAATGGTCGATGTGTTCAGCGAGCTTCCAAGCGAGAGGAGAAAATAAGAGAAGAAACGCCGAACTCACACCTCGATAACGGTCTGAAAGTAAACCTTGCTGGCAATCAGAATACTCCCGCCGCCCGTTGAAGCCCCGGCGCTTGACGCGTTGAGCACGTGACTGTTTAATCCTTTCATTGGCAGAAACCTCCACTCTCGGATCTTGAACTGTTCCTCCCACCGTGGGTAACCAGAACTCTGCATGCACCGAGATCCAGAGAGAGCAGTCTTCATCATTTAGGTGACAGCTTGGCTACATATAGTGTTGGTCGACACTTTGCACGTAGGCCTTTCCACCACCATGGTCGCACTTCCCCAGACTGACCGCTCCAGTTTCGACACTCATAGTACACTCGAGTCTTGCTTGGATAGCCCCTTGTCTTCAGAAACTAGTTACATTGTGGAGACACCTACTATGCGTTTCGATGCAACTCCATCCGCCCCAGTCGACGACCAGCCCGTCATTGGCATAATTGGCATGGGCGAAATGGGTAAGATGTATGCCAAAACATTGTCAGGTGCTGGATGGGCCAAGTAAGTATGTATCCCCTTTGTATGTGCTTTACTGACTCTTCGAAGGATTAATGTCTGTGACCGACCTGAGAACTACGATACGCTGGTAGAAGATATGCGTGGTGAGTCACGGATCAACGAGGCGTAACGTGCACCACTAATTAGACAAAGCAGATGTTCGCGGGATCAACGTGCTAAAGGACGGGCACGCCGTCTCTCGGACTGCTGACTGGATTATGTACTCCGTCGAGGCCCAGTTCATGGACAAGGTAGTGGCCGAGTATGGACCATGTATGTTCTTTCTCGATCGGTCTTGGTGCTCTCCTTAGCCGCTTTTTCGTCAGCAACCAAAGTCGGCGCTATTGTGGGTGGACAAACTTCCGTCAAAACACCCGAACGAGAAGCATTCGAGAAATACCTCCCAGAGGACGTGCATATCGTTTCCTGCCACTCACTTCATGGCCCCACTGTTTCCCCCGAGGGACAACCACTGGTGCGTCTCATCTCATCCCATCACGATGCGCTCATTCTAATCTTACCACGCTGCCAACTGTCGAACACTGTGATAATGAAGTAGGTGATCATACGACATCGCGGTCCAGACTGGGCTCTCCAGCTCGTGGAGAACATCCTTCGGCCATTCAGATCTCATTTCGTATATCTATCATATGAAGAGCATGACCTTGTGACCGCAAACACACAAGCCGTCACACATGCAGCTTTTTTGAGGTGCGTTTCTATATCTATACATGTACAGTTGAATAACTTAATTCTTTTTCCCAGCATGGGTACAGCGTGGCACTGTTCAGCATCCTACCCTTGGGAACAGGGTTGGTATGTTCGTGGGATCGAGATTGTCAAAGTGAACATCATGCTTCGAATCTATTCGAACAAATGGCATGTCTACGCCGGACTCGCAATCCTTAACCCGGCGGCACGAGACATGATTGGTCAGTACGCGAAAAGCGCCACAGAGCTGTTCAAGCTGATGCTTGCCGGCGACTCGAAAGGATTGCGGGAGCGAGTGTATAAAGCCCGCGAGGCGCTCTTCGGTCCCCATCGGCGAGTGACCCCGATCCTGCTGAGCGAAGATGTATTGGACAAGTTCAGCATGGCGCGCGGGGAGCCGCCGGCTGCAGACATCCCGTCGGAGCACCCTGCCAGGTCGACTTCCTCCCGTACACGTGCATCGGAATCATCCTCTTCCCGTCCCATCAACAACAATTCTCACCTTTCCCTCCTCGCAATGGTGGACTGTTGGGCTGCATTGAATATCGATCCCTTTGCGCACCTCTCCCTCGCCGCGACGCCACTCTTCCGAATGTGGATTGGCGTAGCAGAATACCTATTCCGCTCCGAAGCCCGACTAGACGCTGCTTTGGATGCCGCCGTGCACGATGTGAGTCATCGTTCGGACGACCTCGAATTCGTGGTCGCCGCTCGGGGCTGGAGTCAATGCGTAAACTTTGGTAGCTTTGCCCTGTACAAGGATCGATTCAAGCACACCCAGTCGTTTTTCGAGCCCCGGTTCGAGGCGGCGACAGCAATGGGGTCGAAAATGATCAAGACAATACTGGATAACGCACCCCCTACACCACTAGGAGACAACCCCAATCTTCAGTCATAGCTTCCGAATGTTTGAATGAGGTGTGAAATTGAATAGAATAATCAGTAGGGTATTAAAGTAGTACAGCATCGAACAAAGGCGCATGATAAGTAAGAATAGATAAGTGTGATCCACGCAGCGGACACATCCCCAATTACGATAGAGAAAAAACAACCGCCTCGGCACCCGCAGGAAGCAATATGAAAGCTTCCTGCTGATGGAAGCTCAAAAGTAATGAAACTCAAAAGAATAAGAAAACAATACAGTTCCGCAAGAATCCCGACCAATGCATCTTTCATGGCATAGGCTCCATTTCCGCCGGGAAGTCCAGCTCGAAAACCCTTGTCCAGAACGCCTCGATCTCGGCAGAAACCCCTCTTGCGCCCAACGGTGCGGCTTGAAGTTCTCCATCTGGCACAGACGCAGGTCCGAGCCTCAACCCTGCGGCAACCCAATTTCCGAGGTGTGCGCTCAGTGGCGCGTGCGAAACAGAAACCAGTCGACCCATCGCAGGTGGAGGTAAGTTTGTATAGGGGCTCGGATGCGTGTCGAGAGGGTCTACGGGGCCGCGTCGCCGGCCGACTTCCTCGAGAAGAACACCGAGAACATGGGCGCCTCGTCGAGCGAGGTCAGTGACTTCACCGATCACGAGAAGGAGTTGGATAGCTTGGTGGATCTGGCGCCGGCGGGTCTCCATTTCCGCTGGTGTGGGGAGTTCGCCTCCGATTGCGGTCTTCGCATAGAATTGGTCCATGAGGAGGATGACTGCTGCGGCAAAGCTATGCATACACACGACCCACCACTTCAAATAAGGGCTAATGAGTTTCACAAACGATGGTACAAAATAAGGAGCTTACCGTGGTCCCTGGAAAGTCAGTGGACTGAGCTTCTTGAAAGGCATGCAAAATGGTTTTGGCCGCGCTAATGCATGTTTCGGTTGAGCCACGGAACTCTAGTACGACGTATCCTCGTAGCATGTATCGCCTATGCAATCGGATCGCACGATTGTTCAGCCCGAAAGTAAACATGATGCGCTCCCACTGAAAGCGCGCATGAGCCTCATCAAAGAACAGAAACGTACGGCACGACTTACCGAAACTTGTTCGTTCTGTTCGAGAATATGGTCTCGTCGAATGAGCGCCGTCGCTATAAGCTCGAGCCGCTCATTGAACCTCTGTTCATACGCCAGCATGAACTCATATGTCAACATCTGGCCTGCATTAATATGGTCCGACTGCACCTTCATCAGCATAACGCTACGAAGGATGAGATATACTGGATTCGACTAACCAACTCCCTCACAGATTTCGCGACCTCGGACTTGGCGATCAAAAACGCAGTCCCACTCCACTGCTTCCTACCCCTCGGCTCGAAGACCTTGCCGTCTTGTAATTCATCCCAGTCTGCGTTAGCAGGCAGGCCAGTATTGCACTGAGAGGGATGAACCAGGTACGTGTGTCCGCAAAATGGAGACAAGTACCAGTCCAGGAAAACTAGATTCCACCAGACCCGGCGCTTAAGCTCGCGTTCGCGAAGGCCTTGTGGGGGTATTTGACCATCAACTTCCGAGCCAAGTTTTGAAAGGCCCATGCTGTGAGCAATGCGGACACCCAGACCGATAAACGGGGCGGAATGTTCCCATCTGAGGTATGCAAAAGTCAGTATGTATTCCTGGCGTTGACAAAACTAGAGCACATACCCATTGTCGTTCAAGCTTTGGTTGCAGTATACCAACATGATCAGGGTCTGCACGACCTCAAGCTCCTTTACTCGGGCCAAGTTGCATGCCCCTAACGCTCGTTGGCACCCAAGCCAAAGAGCCCAGCAGCGGTGCTTCCAGTGCGCCACATCTTTGCATATTCTTTCGCGTATCGCTCGTTCAGGTGACATGTTCCCCAACCCCAAGCACAGTACGACGAGAAGTAGTGCAACAAAGGGGGCCCGCTGGTTTGCGAGGGATGTGTTGAAAAAGGCATAGTAGGATTCGAAAAACGCCTCGGGATATATGAGGTTATGGTTCCACGCGACACGTTTGAACTACAGTTGAAGATGAGAGCATGAAACATAGCGCAAACGTAGGTGTACTCACGTAATGATCTATGATTAGGTCGCAGGTTGTGCGATCCGGGACGGCGCCGTTCTCCAATGCTACTTCTGACTTGTCTAGGACGCTCGCGAGCAAGTCGGTTTGGCCCTTGATGTCGTTGGACATGGACAACGAAATAAACACTTGGGGGCCCTGATTATTCTGCCGGTCGTGCTTGGCATCTGGTCCGTCGTGCTTGGATCCTGTCGCATCATGTTTGCTTCCAATATCATCATACTTTCCGGGCGGGTTCGGGTCGCTAAGTCGTCGCCCCTCCGAGAACATAGTTGAGGATACGCTTGCTCCACTTGCTCGGGTTCTGGGCGAAGGGAATGGAGGTGGCAAGACACGTGACGAAAGATGCTTGTCCCACGATTCTGCCAACTGCACACAATAACCAGATGAAATACCATAAATGAGTGTCTAGCTGCAAAGCAAAAGCCCCTGGAGGTGGATATGAGCTTACCCGAGATGACCCACTGGTCTCGCTGCGTGGTTCGTCGAACCCAGGGACAATGCCCAAGGACCGGGGGCTCGGAAGTGGACCGTCGAGTTGGTTTGAACGACCTGAGAAATAAGACACGCTCGGAGCAGGTGTCAAAGCTGGATCAGACGTGCCGCGAGGGGGGAGAGGTCGAGCGTAATAGTCTTGGTGTTGGTGTTGGGATGGCGGGGGTTGAGAGTGATAGGAGAAGGGTGAGGCTTGTGAACGTATGTGAGCTGGAGGAGGATGGGGCAGAGGCTGAAATTGTGGCGCGACATCGTCCCTGGTTGAAGATAACGAAAGGACGGACTCCGAGCGCGGAGTAGGTGCTCGCGGTAATACTCTGGTGCTTGCCGAGCCGACCAGAGCATGGCCATCCTCCAGAGCGACCAGTCGTCGGTCTGGAGGTTGCACCCTTGAGCCAACCCTCTCCTCGTCCCTTCTATCTCGCCCATCTGCCCCAATACTAGCCCTCCGGAAATCACCTCGCTCCTCTGCCTGGAAATGCGCCCAAGCCTCAGGTGCAAATGAGGCAATAAAATTCTCCAAGCGGACAACACGCCTACTAGAAGCATCCAAGCCGTGTTGACTGAGATCCTGCGAAGTCGAGTGCCCTTGAGCTCGGCCGAAATCCTGACAGAGCTCCTCCCTGCCATCCCTAAGGTTGCCCTTTACTACGGCTGACTCCGACTGCTGAGATCTGGCCCTATCTTTATCGAGTGCCTCGACACGGTGTTGAAGTGCCTCCCATTCTGTGCGCAGAACGTACTTGTCGGCAGGCTCGACGACATTCCAGTGACACTTGTCAGCCTCGGTGCGACGAACGCATGGTCCACATGGGTGCTGTCGGTCGCACTTGATCTTCCGGCGTTTGCATTCGGTGCAAGAGAGGGCTTGGCTGTAGGGAAAGAACAAGCGAGATAGCAAGATGATCAAGAACCCAAGAATATCAATCGGGAACTCGCAGCCAATGAGCGCTCGTCGACAAATCATGTTGTAATCACCCACCGCCGTCGCCGTTTCTTAGGAGCTTCGCCACTCTTTCCCTCGTCCTCATCGCTGTCCCTATCGTCTCCCTCTCCGTCGCTCAGTAATGCCCGCTTTCCGCCCTGGGATGAGCTGCCAGACGGCCAGGCAGACAGTGTGTGGGTGCTAGGACCTGAAGGCGGCTGGTGGCGTGACGTAAACTCCATAGCACCGAGATGGAGCAGAGGGGAGAAAGTAGAGCGAACAGGATCCGGGGACAAGACGTATATAGGCCCGAGACTGGTGACGGTGAAACTCTGTCAATCGAGCCGCCGGTATCGAGGTTGTTGTGCCGTGATATCCGGTCGGCTTCCGCACCGAGATCATCCTCCATTTAGTCCGCTATTTGCTTTTCGATTGCTTCGATTTGTAGTCTATAACTAGTCATGCCGCCTACCGTTGCTCGGAGATACCTGGTATCAATACCGTTCGTCTTAACTCCTGCGGCACGCAACGTGATTGACGACGCAGCATGCAAGCCATGCGAATAAGTACCAACTTTAGCCTCACAGCATACACCCACTGGCGCTCACCCAATAGCAATGCATGCAAAAATCCCGCTCACACCACTCTAGTTTTACGGCACCGAACTCTAACGGATCACCGAACCCCTGTCAATGGGCAGTGGTTGTGAATTGCAACCAGTCTGGCACACACGTCACGAGCTTCCATAGCATTCCGATTATCGCCTCGCGCCCTCGTCGCCCAGTTCTCTCTAGTCGACCTTCAGCCCGGGCCAGAGTGTCCAGCTTGGGGGTGCGTTCCGCAAACTCCGGAAATGAAGTAGACGCTCACGAAGACTGCTTCGGCTCTTGCTAGCCGAATGTCCGTTTCAGCACTATAAGCTTGATGATCCCTGTACTGAGCATGCTGCTTGTATGCTTGAATAGCAATTCTGCCTCGTGTGAATACTTATATTATTGTTCAATATGAGCGGTCATTTCGAGCACTACAGCTTCCCTTCCTGCACCAGGAAACCTGTCCCTTCCTAGACTTGCCTTTATCGAGCTAACACTATTGGTTCAGCCGAAACTCACCTGAGGGGGAAGGAGCTATCTATTTGACTCTCTTAGCCGAGCGTACAGCCCTTGACTCCTGCACGACCAGCAAGGTTACCTCCTTTAACCCCGCGCATTTGGGCCGTGACCGCCGATGACGGCGTGCTCGTTCAAGGTGGATCATGGAATATGCGGCTCAATATGAACACGAGCCTGTGATTAAACGTTACGGCTGTACCGGGTTCAATTTTGAAAGTCAGACAATCGACATTTCTCGTAAACGCGTTGTCCGAAGATCAATCGTGGATATATCAATACAAATTGATACACAAGGGCAATCAGGCGGGATTATTCCTGGATCAGATCACTGCTCATCATTCTGAATTCTGTGATTGATTCTTGAAAGACCCCAATCAGCGTAGGAAGCTCACTTCGGATTCAAGTTCGTGCCGTTGGAGTGCCGTTAGACAAGGGTATTGATAGCCCAAGGAGAACCCGCACTCCTCGGTACCTAGGCTCATCAACAACTCAACTGCCTCAACCACTCACGTCTAGAAGCAACCCAAAAGTATTGACCGGGAACTAGACATCTACGCGTAAACCGGCCCACTTGGAAGCAGGTAGTTAAATACCGTGGCGTGTTGCCCTACTTGGCTCCGAGGCTCGTGCAGTGGTCAGTTCGCGCGGGGGCGGAATTTGTTTGGACAACTCTTTCCGAGTCCGTGGGAAAACCACGTGACTCGCACATCCTTGACTTGTCCACAACAACTTCTAAGGCGAGGTTTATGCTGTCGGCCCATGCTGTTTTCTGCTGCAGCCTATTTCTTTAACTCGAGCCTAGTCTGAGACTCCAAATCTTAGGCACACTGCTAGGCCCCTTTGTCGGTCTTGTATCGTCCGGCGGCCTCATCCCTCGCCCCATGGTGTAGAGTCTCGTTTGCGTGCGCAGATCTCCCCATAACTCGGTTCCATCCATGCAACACCTCGAATCACGCGAGATGGATGACTGTGCGGGTACATCTGCGCGTGACGCGTGCTCTTACGCGTTACTCGCTTGCTGAAAAACTCGGTGCATCCACGTGCGATACGCTCCCTCCACGATCTTGCTCCTATCTCCCAGTCTGGTTTACTCGCCCAAACGTTGTCTTCACAACGCCAGCGAATGTTCCTGCTTGCGTAACCGTTTATCCGTCAATGCAACTCGTGTACGCTCACTCGCAGGTCAACGTGTTGAACACGCGAAGTATGCTTTCGATGAGTTATAGGTACGATACTAACTTGTTCGTCGAATGACATTTCACGGGTGACGTAGAAACTACAGCTCAACTAAATCGGTATTCAAAAGGTAGCCATTCACTAAAGGAGGCCCTAATTCTAAAGCTTAGGTCTGATATTCCCGGCGAGGAATTTCTTTCTGATGTCACATACCTCGGTAGTAAAATCGACGCGCATTTACCCGCTCAATTTGCCTCAAATCTGCTAGACGGGGTGCATATCCCACTTTTGAGAAAATTGATTGTGGGTCCTAATTACACTAAGGTGCTCAATGGGTTAATGTAGGGTATGCTATAGCCATACAGAGTTATCTAGTGGATATGGTGGGATTTGGGTGTCAGGAGCTTTGGCTGGTCTTGGAGTAACTGGTTTCAGCTTTGTCAGGGCACTGATCCACAAGATGTAAGTGGTACCAATGTAGAAATTTTAGCCCTTTCAAGCTCATTATTGCCGAACTTAAGCTCATATATTTGTTACTGGGTCTCTAAAAAAGCTATTATTTTATCTTTTGACTTGAGTTACCAACTAAGATGTCTGAGTCGTTGAAGAAAAGTAATGAGGCTAAGTAGTAGTTTGGTATCCAGGATCCTGCACGTGATAGAAGGAAAAACAGTGCTCAGCAAAAACCGGCCAGACTTTGTGGAGCCTGGCCAGTTTTTGCTGAGTGTGTGTGTGTGGGGGGGGGGGGGACCTTGTCGAGCCAGGTGACATGAATACTTGATGAACTGAAATGATGGATCTGCTCACATTAGTATGGCTATTTGACTCAATTAAGTTTAACCAGCAGCTCCTCGATAACTGCGGCCAGAGTCCTATCCTAATCCGGTATGGTGTAACGGCTAACATTATTGCCTTTCATCTTTAACGCAATGGCTCGGGGTTCGATTCCCCGTACCGGAGTTCTTTTGGGTTCAGTCTTTTTGACTGTTAAGTAAGTTAAATGACCCTCAAAACGTACCCAAAAGGGCCGAAGCAAAGGAGAGCTTTACTGAAGTGTAAATTTAGAGAATCGTTGCATATAGCATTGGGCAGCTCGTACATACAGTTGTATAATTATGGCTCTTCTTTCTGCTATAGCCTTCAAAGAATTGGTCTGAGTTCCCCCATGCATATAAGCTGCCAGGAAAAGTATTGAACTACGCGACTCTCTTGAGCTGTTGCTGACACAATTCAGGATTTAGGCGGGGAAATGTTATAGTATGGGAGCGCAAACGTAGCTATCAACTGAAAGTACACAACGAAAAAAGAAACAAGAAAATCGATTGGCAGACTGTTGAGAAAACAAGGGGGAAAATCGTCTAGGGTGGCGCAATCATTTTGCAATTCATTGTCAGCTAGTGATACAAGTGCAGATGTCAAGACCAACTCACTAGCAAGAACTAAATAAAATCAGTATCTAGTATGACCGCGTCTTGCCACTTTAACGGCGCAGCTCGATCGTGAGTCATATGTCGGAAAACTAGATAGATGATGAATCATTCACATCAGATCCGGAAACGACGAATGACCGATGAATGAGAGTGGGAGATGACGGTGGTCATTCGGGTTCATGCACTCTAAACAACATGATTGTGGCATTGCCTCTGGATGAACCTGAATGAACCTACGATTTCATGCCATATACAATCAATTAGGTTATTCATACAGAGGTCGCAAGTAGGGAAGGAAAATAGCACGTGCCATTTTGCCGTAAAATAAATCCATAATTGATTGACCACCCTAGGAATTGAACAGATGAGAAGATACATAACAAATCAAAGCGCGCAGAAACCACTTCGACAGAGAGGAGATATTTACTTCCAAAAGCAATAGCATATATTGAGTACGGAAGGATGCTACGCAACCTGAAAAGTGTCCAGTCCTGGACTGGATGCCCAGATATGACCTGTTTGTGTCACCGTGCGGTGGAGATTTCAGCTCGAGTGCGACTATAGTGAGCATACAGCACGATGTCTGGGGCTGTATTAGCGTAAATAGAGGCAACAAGGTGAATTGCTGAATCACTTCAAGTCTTTCATGTGTTTAATGCCGAGCAAAGGCATGAATTTGCCTGAACTTGCATGGCTATTCGTAGTATCAGGCACACAGGAACTCGTATGTCGATAAAAGTGCGAGAAGGCAAGGATTATTGCAATGTGATTACTTCGAATGTAGGGAATGCGCGCAACCAATCGGAAATGCAAATAAAAATCAAATAAATGCGCACTTAAATGTACACTTAGAAGACAAAAAAGTTCTGTTATGGTCTGTGCGCACGGGCCTGCCGAAAAAGCTAAGTTGAGTTGATGTTGGTATTGATCTACTACCCCACTCCGACCCCGCGCCAACTCCCACCACAACAAATCCCCATCGTCGCAAGCTCTTAACCCCCGTCAAGTCTCTTCTGCACTGTGGCTGCGTATGTGAACGACTAACACACGATAGCAGCCAACAAAAAAAGCTACGCGACGAAAAGTTACATAAGTAAGTGCTGTCTTTTACCCTTGGCACGCTAGCTAAACAGTTCTATCTGGCTGTGCGACGTTTACTTTAGTTTGTGGTAGCATCTTAGTTAAACAGCAACGAGATAATCTGAGCCGGCATACCAGAACCATGCAGAGACAAGTGAGCGGGGGTGCTAGTTTCGGATAAGAGAAGTGATTTGGTGTTGAACTAGCTTGCTAGGCTGATTCGAAGCAGTGCGTATAGTCTCAATATTTGTTAGTTGTTGCCTGAGACATCGCACCGCTGCGGCCGGCACTCCTCGTGCGTGCCTGTGGAAGTTGTCTTGTACCGTGTTTGGCTTGTTTTGGTTTTGTATATACAGTTTTCCGGAAATTAAATGTGATATTCCAACGCATGCACTTATCCGGGCATAAGTACGCATATCTCGCGCTTTTAGCCCCAAAAAGTTTAAATTATTTCACAACTGCAATGTCGCAACAATCTCTGCCTTCTTGCACTTTTATCGGCATACGAGTTCCTGTGGCATGAAATTATGGACTTTTGTTGAAGGCTGAAATATCACTTTTCCTAATTTGACTAAATCTGCCTAAATTCTTATATGTATGCATGCATCTTGTCCAGTGTTGTAGGACTGCCAAATC
This sequence comes from Ceratobasidium sp. AG-I, assembly GCA_015039395.1. NCBI lineage: Eukaryota > Fungi > Basidiomycota > Agaricomycetes > Cantharellales > Ceratobasidiaceae > Ceratobasidium > Ceratobasidium sp. AG-I. The sequence goes on from MU132185.1 coordinate 72,703, forward strand.
TAAATCTAGTAACATTTATAGTCATACTTGTTTTGATGGCTCGGGCATCGACTTTGACTTGTGCATATGCTGCTGTCAACTATGATAAAGACCAAGAATCTTCTCTAAGAACTCTATCCTGAGACAGAACATAATATTCAAACCCACTGTGATGCAGAGCAATATAGATATAGGAGGCACCATACCAAGTACAAAACAAGATTCATATCTATACCCCATCACTAATCCTCATCTTCAAAACGCAAGACCTGCGCGTCTTCGTCAACAGCCACATTCCGGTACCCACCACGTGTTGGATACCTGCCTCCTCGGCTGGGCAGAGCAGCCGATACTCGCGCCCATACCCCTTTCGATATCGCGACAAAGACGACTGGTACTGACGCCAGCGTCGAAACAATTCCACTGTCATCCCAAGATCGTTGGAATCCGCCTTGGTCTGGAAGTCGAATTGAACTGCCAGGCAATGTTAGCTGAATGCACTCCACAGAAACAGCGTTGGCTTACCCAGTTGCGAAACCGTTGCGCTTGAAATGGAGCCCGACAACCGTAGCAAATGCGATAGGGAGCAAAATAACAAAACCCCAGAACAGGAACCCATGTGAACCAATGCCGGGACATGCGTGCTCGGGACCCCGATCTAGGCGGTTTCCACCATCGCAGCTCGAGTGGGGGATTTTGCGATACGCAGTGCGTTCATACCACACGGTGGCTTCGCCTGGGCAGTAATCATCGTCTGGTAGGGACTCAGCGCCGGGAGTAAGCACACACTCTCCCGCATCATTGCGGACGTAGTTAAATTCGCTGGGAAACAGGTTAGGTGCGTCCAGGAGCGTTGTAGATTCGCTTACCATTCAAAGTCTGACATTACACATGTACACGTCTTCACCTCGAGCTGGGCTTTCTTTTGCTGATCTCCCACGTAGCAGTCTCGATCACGCAGGCGGCGATGGTACAACACCTGTTACCATGGATTAGTGATCATTCACTAAAGACCACAAGAGATGCCAACCGTACCTGTCGTCCAAAAAGACATTTTTCCTCTCGTTCTTCGCTCGGACTCCATAGCTCAAAGTCGTCTTCGGCTGGGTTGCTCGTATCCAGGATACCTACAAGCAAAAGTCAGTCATAGAGTTCAACCACAAGGTCGAGCACTCACATTTCCGAGTAGTAATAGCCGAGAAATCAATGTGAACAGCGACGGCCGCGTCCCGGTCATTCGCCTTGTGTCCAAGTAAAATGAATTTGCGGCTCGTCTCCCTCGTCACAGTCACGATTGAGCGAATACGTAGCTTTTCGTCGGAGAACTTGTAGTCACGCCAGCTCTGACCCTCGTTGATGGTGTACAAGACATGGTCTGTTGGCTCCTCGTCGTTTACAATGACGATGACAGAACCCGAGTCGCCGTATTCGAACAGATGCGCGTCTTTATGTACTTCTTCCCAGGTAAAACCACCGTCGCGAGTGAGGAACGTGTCGCTATCTTTGTACGGTGCCAGATGCTCGCTGACGCTACCAACGGCCATCATGAGTCCAATGGCGGAGGGGCTGCTGTATTTGGCGCGAGCGTCGAAGCGTTCTGTGTACCCGTGTATATGCAGCGCGCATTTCTGCAGAAAGGCTTGAATACCAAACTCGGGTCGACAACCTTACAAACAAACCCACCGTGCCCTTGCATGCGTAGTTCTGTCCTAGCGAGTCCTTAGCCGGCGGCGTCATCGGCTTCCAGCTACCTCCTGCATGCAATTGTTAACAGGTGAACTTTAACAGGAACGAAAGAGCCCACCATCGTTATGCGTAATTCGGGTCTGCAGCTTTTTCTTCATCGTGTGCTCAGCCTCTTGTGGATTCGCCACAATATTCATAACCGCAATTCCATCCAGGCCAACCACCTTCTCGAAATCAACGTACCCGCGTGTATTGCGGTTCACGGCTCCAAGCGAAAGACCATAGTAAGTTCCGTTCGAGTTGGACTTGAGAACGTTACCCCACTCGGCGCCGTGCTTGTCGGACATGGTGACATGCAAAAAGACCGAGTCCGTACTAGATTCCAAGATGGTATAGGCCTGTATGCGGTGTGAGTAGGATATGAGCAGTTAAATTGGTGGCACGTACGTGGTTGTTCACAGACATGCCAGGCGGGAACTGGCCCATCGCAAACCTACGGCCGTCTAATGAAACCTGTAGATCCAGAGAGGCTGTATTGGGTTTGACCTATCTCCCAAGTTAGCATATATCCGACCTAATAAATAGCCAGACGCACCTCAGCAACAAGCAGGTACTCCGAGAACTTGGCAAATCCAACAACGTTATCAAACATCTTGCGCTTGTTCTTGAAATACCCGCTCCCCTCCACAAACTCCAACGGGTTGTCTCCATTGAACCGCTTCTGATTCCCTTTCTTGTCACGGTAACTCTCGCACAAGATGAGCTCGCGATCGATCTTCAAGTCGCTCGTCCGCGCCCACGTACAGGTCCGCACGTATTGTTCCACAGACTTCCAGTTTCGCCCATGGTCAAGGGTGTAGTAAGCCTCGACACGACACGATGAACTATCGCCATCACAGCCTTGTTCGCTGCTAAAGATGAGCCAGTCGGGTTGGGTTGGGTGGAAGGACAGCAGACCAACGCCAAAACCGTTAGGCTTGCCTGGTAGAGCCATAGGAAGCCATTGCTGGCCTGTGTCGGTCGTGTAGTACATCTCCGCCTTGTCGGTGAACAAATACGCTCGGTCGTACGTGAACTGGTGCATAAACACAGCAATTATGTATCGGCCACCAAGGAGCGTCGTCCAAGAGTAACCTTCGTTGGACGATTGTTGAACGGATCCGTCGTCCAAATGCAACAGAATTGTCTAATAAAAAGCGTTAACGCTAGTATCAAGGCGACAACAGAGAAACGTACCTTGGACTCGTTGAAGTACCAGTTTCCCACAATAGGACGCTTGAAGAACTTGGTCTGGTGCGACACCTCTCCGGCAGGCTTTTCCGCCTCTGAGCAATCCTTTTCCACCTTTTCGTCCTTCTTGGACCCCTTTGCTCGGTCGCATGTGTTTCCGGGAATGAGACGGTATCCAGACGAGCCCTTGTACTTTTCTCCAGGTGTGTTGGACTTGCATACGTCTGCGGGAACAGGCTCCGGTCCGGCAGGGACACACTTGTTGTTTTCTCGGACATAGTTGTAGTCGCTAATTCAAAATGTAAGCGCGATGTGTATGCTCAAGGTGGACGTATGCTTACCATTCGTAATCCTCGTCCTCGCAAGGGCAGTTGTCCTCATGCTCAGGCGCCTCATTGAACTTGTCTCCAACATAGCAGTCTGCATTTTCCTTACGCCGTTGATACCATTGCTACACCAAACGTGTCAGTTCACTCTACTGCGACTACTTCACTAACCTCCTACCTTGTGACCCATCAAACACTCCTTTCCTTTGATACTCCGCGCATACCACTTCTCAAAATCGCCACTCTCGCACTTGCGGCCGCGCGCAGGCTCAAAGTCCAGATGCACAATCGCCTGCCGTCCACCGCTACCCTGATCCGATCGAGAAAGCGTTCCGAGGAGGATAAACTTGAGCGAGGTCGAATCAGGTATGGTCGTCAACACCTGAGCGCGCACTGTTACTCCGAGAGCGAGTTCTTTCCTATCAACCCCATCGAATATTAGGACATGGTTGTATGATAGTAAGAAACACTCACCAAGTGTTACCCTCGTCCCAACTATATTTCACAACCTTCGTAGGCTCCTCGTCGTTCACGAGAACCATGACCGCGCCCTGATCGCCGACTTCGTACATATGCGCCCCCCGTTGAACGCGTTTCCAGTTCAGACCGGCGTCCCGGCTCAGATACGTATCGCACTCGTCATACGGGCGGAGATGTGTTCCAACGGATCCCACGCCCATAACAAGACCAGGAGCAGCAGAGGAGAATACGCGGCCGTAATTGTGCGGAGTGGAGACGGAGTAGAGGTGGAGCGCGCATGTATCGCGAGAGGAAGAGCGACAATCCGAGTCTGATGGTGGGTTGAGGGGATCCCAAGAGCTGCCTGTAGATACAACCAAAGTCAATAACGCGTCTCAGAATATCAATCTAGAGAAACTAACCATCATCAAAAGTGATCACACTTCGAATCTGCTTCGCACTCTTATGTCCCTCCACAGCCCTCGCGTTCTTCACGTAGTTCGCAAGCCCAACACCCTCAATCCCAACCAACTCCTCATAATCCACAAATCCAGCCCGGTTCCGATTCGTATCCACCAAACTCTGGACGAAATACGTCCCGTTGCTGTTGCTCACAAACAACGTTCCGACAGCCGCCTCGGACTGCAGCAGCACGTCCACGCCAAGACTGTGCGACGTGCTCTCGACGATCGTGTATGCGTTTTCGTGGAGCTTGGACGAGGAGTGCGGGAAGTGGGCTTTGTGCCAGGTGTGGCCGTCGAGGGTGACTTGGAGGGAGAGTTCGGCAGATTTGCCGGTGGGATCTCGGAGAGCGACGACCATGAATTTGGAGACGATCCCGACGGCGGTGACACCGCGAGAGGCGCGTTCACCGACTCCAAAGTCAATGATTTCGATGTCCTGTCAACCACACATACGAATTAGTATCAAGTATGACGACATGAAGATCAACTCGATAAACCTTTTGGAACCAGTCCTGACTAGTAAACAACCGACTTGTCCTCGAACTTTTACTCGCCTCCGCCGAAGTCTTGTCGAACGCAACACAAAATACCTATTCGCACACATGACATCAGCTCCACCTTCCCAACGCCCGAACACAACCCGAGAGCGCTTACCTGACTAGTCGGCCTCTGCGGCGCAAACGTCCCCTTTTTCTTTCCCCCAGCAATACTCTTCACGCTACTCGAATGCGCGAAAATACACTTGTGCGAATTTCCCACCATCAGCTTGGCTGGCGTCGCAAAGCCATCTTGGGTGTAGTACGTCGAGGATGTGCAGCTTCGGGAGAATCCCCAGTTGGTTGAGGTGCATTCGCGGACCTGAACGCGGACGGATAATATTAGAATAGGGAAGGGAAGAATAGGGACTGCGGTGATGGGGATGGATGGAATGAGCGGGCTTACCTGGAAGAGGATCCAATCGGCATTTTTCTTATCGCTGTTGAAGCTAAGTGGAGCGCCGGTGTTGGCGACGGGGTGGGGCATCTCGAAAGACTGCCATGTTTTGCCGCGATCGGTGCTACGCCAGTGTGTTGTTTTCTCTCCCAAAATGAATGCCTACATGCACGTATTTCATAAGAGATACTTCAAATAATGCAGAGGACAAGTGACTTACGACACGGTTGTCGAACGGATGCTGGATGAGCATTAAAGCACTGTTGTCCGGCACTCCAGACACCTTCGACCACGACTTGCCCTCATCCGGAGAATACCATACGTTTCCCTCTACACCATCATGATACAATATCACCTACAGCACCACCACCAAATCAACCCAAATTCAAACCAAATAGGACGCGTAATGGCTCACCTCTGTATCATCGAAATAAAACAACGCCTTGGGCAAGTTCTCAAACTGCGTGACCTTGACTGCTGGATCGGCCGCAGCGACTCCTAGACCTAATCCCGCGTTGATAGTGATGCCTAGTGACGTGCTTGAAGCTGAACCGAATGCGGAACCAAATGCGTTGGAGACATCATGCGCGACGCCGACAAGTCCGACTAGCGCCGTAAGCCGCGTCAACCACATCGTGGTCGCGTACTACTCGTCCGAGAGTCAAGATTTTAGTTGT
>MU132185.1:78661-105683 GCA_015039395.1 Ceratobasidium sp. AG-I
CAGAGCGCGGGAATGTTAACGTGGTCGTCCAAGCGGAATGATCAACGCGCAGTCAACGTGTAAGCGCCCGTGATAGGTAACCCACTTAGGCACCGAACCACACCCGGGATAAATCAATTTCCCCACATTTCATCCGAGGATATGTAGATGAAAAGGCCCTGCTAATTTAAAGTGAGACTTTATACAAGATATAATATTGTACTCTGCAACACGCGCGATGACAAGCTCTCAAAGCGAGAAACAAAAGACAGACGAAAAGCATACATCACTATCCACACCTAGCGAATAACCCACGAGCCCCAGACCGCAGGTGCCCCCCAAACCATATAATTAACCAAGCAAGAGAAACGGAAAACGCATGTAGTATCATCGCCACTCCTCGTCCTCTGCCCTCGCCCCAATCCCCCTCGCGCCGTTGACCCCAGAACCTCCTCCCCCATCTGGCCTCAGCCCAACGCCCATCCCACCAAGCAGAACCTCCACACACTCCAACCACCACTCCCGCCTCTTCACATAATGCACAACCACGCTCCCGCCCACCTTTCCCCCTCTAAACTTCGCATCCCAACTCTCCCTCGCGTCCCACACCGCCTGCGCATCCGCCCCAGGCGCAATCATCGACATCCCCGACCCCTCCACAAGCGCCTCCACAGACTGCTCCACCGTAAAGTTCGTGCGCGGGGGACGGTAGCGCGTCGCCCAATGTGTTGCCGTCTTGTACGAATACCGGTGCCGGAACGTCGACACGCTGCTATGCCTGGGATTCGCGCGGGGATCGTCCTCTGGCTCCTCCCCATCCACACCGTCGCTCCCCTCGGCTTCTTTTTTAGCCTGCTGCGCCGCGAATTCGCGTACGCGCTGGACTTCGCTGGGGAATAGGATACCGTGCGAGTAGACGGTCGTGGCTTTAGGGTGGTCGTAGATCCAGCAACGCTCACTCCACCAGACGATCTCACTAGCGCGGGGATGCGCTTTCATCCATCGCGCGGTAACCTGGTCTTCCTCGCCTCGGGTCATGCGCAGGAGGTGTTTGGCGGTTGCGACGTATTGAACGAGATCCCACGAGAGCGCGTAAGACTCACCGCCCATGAACTTCTTCTTTACATTGTCTGTCGTCCAAATTAGTCAATTCCGCACCAACGAAGCGAAAATGAAGTTGAACTTACACCCCCAATACGTCATGGTGCGTGGAGTCACCCGAAGCCTCGCCTCCATCTCGCCGAGCATCACAAACGAATCGTCGTCGACCTTGAGTACATAGTCAGGCGAGACCCAGCCGCGAGGGGTAACGTTGCGAGGATCATGCGAGGCAAGCGTTACAGTCCGGTTGTTGAGCTCCGGGAGACCAGGCGCGGGAGGAACGAGGGCGTTGCTATACGCCCACCTAAAGTATTCAAACGACTTTCCGTCGTTCATGTTCTCCTTAATAGGCAGGATCACAATGTCGTTATGGACTACAAGCGCCTGAGCATCAAAACCAGTTCGCAACACCAAGTGAAAGAAACGTACTATGATTCTCAAGCATGATAGCCTCCTCAAACTGTTTCGACGGCCGGCCCATTATGAACCTCACAATCGTCCTCTCCGTACCCGCAATCCTACTCGCCGGATGCGCCGCATAACTCTCCCGAATCATCATTCTTCGCTCGTATCCCGCCGCAATTGTGAGAACACCAAGAAACACCCCAACCGGCTGGAGCGTCGTATAATTCGCAGGCGGAAACGGCGTGCTCTCGAGGCAATAAGCCCGCCAAGGCAGCGCATTCTTGAACGAATTAACATAATAAATTATCGAGAGCGTGAGAGCTGTAACAAACAGCGCGAGACCGCCCACCGCACATGCCTCCACACCCGTCCACGCATCAGCATCTCCACACTCGAGCAGAAGCGCAAAAGAGACTCACGATCGTCGACAGCCTGGTAGGGAACCACCACTGTCTTATGAGATAATAATACACATCCATGAGCAGGCCTGTCCAGCGCGCGCGTCGCCGGTGGTGATGTCGCTGCGGCTTTCCTCTCGCGCGCTCGAACATCCGGCCCGCCATGGGCGGACTCTCGCTCCGGCCGAGCAATGGGCTCTGGGCCTCGTCGTCTGAATGAGAACTAGGGGGCGACATCGAACGCGACGGCGATCGGTCGAGATGGGATGGAGTTTGTAGGGGCGAGAGCGGAAAGGGCGACGCTGCGGGCATGCCCTAAGATGAATAGAGAACGCGAGCCGGGCGGAGGTGAGATGAGGTCGTGTTTAAGGTGGGGTGGACAGGACAGACAGCTGGAGAAAGGACAGTGGAGAAAATGGATTCGGTTGGCGCTCGCTCGACGTCTGGACTCGGCGCTTCGCAGGGATGGCCCTGATCATTCGAACACCGCCCCGCCCCCACGCAATCAACCTCTGAATTCAACGCTCGACAATGCATAAAAGCAAGTTCCATTCCTCGACAGCGACATAAGAGTAACTTACAAAACAACTACAAATGAAAACGATCGACAAGAGAGCACAGAGCGCCAACGAAAAAAGTATCCAGATCCAAATCCCAAAATAAACTATCATAACCCTTGCTACCGACTCGCATATGAATATGACTTTCCACGCAGATCATACAGCTGGAACCCCTCTCGCCCGTCGAACCTAGCAACATGAAAAAATCAGCTCCAGCACAGCATAGCCAAGACATCCGGGCAAACTCACGCTCTGGGCTTATCCACAGATCCGTCCGTCGGGTGTTGCATCGGTAAAGGTAACGAAGCCTTGCTTGACTGCGAGCTCACATGATCCACGACTGTGCTCTCAGGTCTGTGCACCTCCATATCGGGCAGCGCGGCATCGCCGTCAAAGAGAGCCTATGCGGTGCACGCAGTCAGGATACAAACTCGGGGTCGGGCGTGGAGACGGGTACGTACGGCTGTTTCTTCAAGCGACTTGTTACGTGTCTCGACTGCGAAAAAGTACACGAACACGAGCTCGAATGCGATCCAGATAGTGTATATCAGGTCTACAATCCACGACGTCAGCTATTATTATCTTTCACGTGTGAAAAGAACGCACAATATTTCCATTTCAGCACCTCGAGCGCAATGGGGTTCGTCTATCCGTTTCTCAATCAGTCAAAATCCACGAAAAAGTGATGAAATGACTCACGTATTGACTAAAAATCAGCGTCGCCGTCACCGTCAAATACATCATCGCCAACCCCTTTGCTCTCAAAAAGAACGGCAAAATCTCAACAGTATACGAAACAAGCACTGCCCATCCAAAAATAATTAACGCATATACCTACACGAAACAAAGGAATACGCACAAGGAGTGTAAGCCGTGGCGTAGGCAGCTTGGAACACGAATATCGATGCCAAGACGCCGTGCCCAGCGCGCGGCTTGCCTGTGTTTTGGAATATCCCGGCGAAGGTCGTGAGCATCCCAAATCCGACGAGCTGTGAGATTGTACAACTTAGCCATGCTAACCAAGCTGAAAATGATATAAATAGACATACCATGCCAGCTGTACTCCCTAAGAATAACTTTCTCCGCCCGATCTTGTCGACCAACATCGACGAAGCAACCGCAATCACAACTACAACCAAACACATCAGCACCTACACTCTCCCAAAAAGTCCAGTTACTCACAGTTCCAAATCGCAATACAAGCATTGATCAACGTCTGGTCCCTCGCACTCGAAATACCAATCCCATTCAACACCTATCAAATCTCGCGTTAACCAACCAGCCATCATCCTCAGGAACACAAACTCACCCTCTCCAGATAATAACTAATCAAGCCATTCCCGCTGCACTGCGAGAAAAACGCGATGGCGAGGATGATCCGCATGCGACGGCGGTTCCCGGGGGTTCGGAAGAGGTCGACCCAGGTTGAGCGGTCTGAAGGTTTGGGAGTTTAGGTTAGTGGCGCGGAGATGGTTGGGATAAAGTTAAGGAAATGCAGGGGTACCGAGCCAGGTTGGCCAAGCGGTGAAAGTGAGGTCATGGGAAGTGGCGAGGCTGGGTTGGCGAATGGCGCGGAGAGCAGTGAGAGCGGGATGGGGAAGGTCTGAAACTCACCTCGCTGAGCCTCCGAGACAATGGCATTCTTAATCTCATGATACTCGAAATGCACTAATCCGTTGTTCTCCTGTCCGCCCGCGTGCCACTTTTTCAGCACGTCTCTAGCTTCTTGGTCCCTTCCCACAGATATCACTGCAAAATATATGCACGGCATGAGCCATGAACCGACAGCAAATGAGGAATGAAACGCACGCCAACGCGGGCTATCTGGGATGAACCACACAAAGATGACCTGGATGATACTCGACAGACCCTGCAGTGCCGACGGGATCCTCCAACTCCAGTCATTAGGGATACGGAACGTCCCAAACGTCGACCATCCTGCACGCCACCCGCACGCCATCAGCTCCTCTCATTCAGGCACAAGGAGTGTAAGAGAAAGACTTACCAGCAACGATAGACCCAGAGAACCACAAACAGTTGTACAACGACGTGAGCGGCGCCCGATGCGTAGGATACGCCAACTCAGATATGAGAAGCGGTGCAGCCATCATAGACTAGCATTATCCTCGCCACTTAGCATATGCCTGACTACGTGGATAGGTACACTTACGATAGTCGTTCCGAATCCAATCAGGAACCGAGCAGCGACGAATGTCGACAAGTTCCTGGTAAGTGTCTAATTGCACACCTCGGATCAGAAAAAAGAGCTAAGCCTGAGAGCGGACATGGACGAACTTGGACGATAGCACCCGCTAGGGTGATGACTGCCCCACTGCCTATGCCTACTCGCCGACCATAGTGATCTGCGATGAATGGGGCGGGGAATGTGGCGGCCAGAGCCCTGCGCAGCACACTACCATCAGCCAAACTACCCCAGGTATATGCATGGATGAGGACATACCCAATAGACTGGATAGCGTTAAACAGCCCGAGCTGTTTTGATGTTGGGTAGCCTGGCGACGAGTGTTAGCTAATGGTGATGATGCTAATGTCGAGGCTGAAGTTTACCGAAATACGATTTCCATTCGTCGACGGACTGCAGACCGTTCATCATCGAGCCATCTGTCGATGAGTTAGGAGGATGTACGCTGGCACGAGGTGTGGGGGATGTGCTCACCGAATCCATTTGCGTATGATGTAATGAGGGGGACGACCAGCATCATGTTAAGGAGCAGCAGGTCTACCACCACCGTCATTCAGACATCCCACACACGCACCAAGACTACTCACGACGATGTTGATACCACCTTCCCGCATATATTACAATATCTAGCGGAGTATCGTCCGGCACAAAGTTGACTGCACCCAAGGGGGCCATGACTAATTACCCAGCCAGTGTTCCCAGCAGAAGCAGGTGATCAACCCTTGGCAGCGAGCTGGAAAACGTGAGGGTGGGAGAAGGGGCGTGGGCGATGAGTCGTGCTGTCACGCTCCAGACCCGCGCGGTTTTATGGAGCAAATCCCAATGCGCGAAGAAGCCTGGGAGGATGCGGGGGGTGCCAAGTTCTCCGCACCAGGACCCTCGGACGGTTGTCGGTCCTAGTCCAGGGTCGATTTTGGAAAGATCGATGTGGCGAACGAGTAAACGGAAGCGTCTTTTTCTGCTACGGGCAAACTCAAACAGGGCGAGAGCAAGATTAATGACACTTGTCGAGCAGAAAATTAAGAGCAGGTCCGCTAGTCCTGGGGTGGGTTAGGCAGGATTGACGTGCGGGGTGTTGTGTGGGGTGGCGATCTATTTGTCCCCCACGTGGCAAGTACCGGTGTGCCTGGCGTTTATTGCTTCTCATCTGGTAAATATTCCGCACTTCACTGGCGGCGAGTACCGCCTGCTGTAGTCGGTCATGCCGGTGGAGCACCTACAACACCGTATGCTTGCTCGGGCTTACATGGGCTTACTCGAGGCATTTCCAGCGGATTTTCTGAACACATAATCTAGAAATCATTTAGATTACAGAACCCGCGCCACAATCTCTTGCTCTTCCCCTAACTCAACTTGGCAATGTCCTAGGCATGTGATGAAGCTGGTCGTGTGCGCCACGGTTTCCGGTATCCTCCATGTCCGCTCACGGGAGACGACGCTGGCTGCCAGTTAGGCAAGGAACAGGTACAGAGGTACGTGCTCATTCATCTCAGAGTCCCGGACCATTCTTCTCTCGTTCTTGCACTTTACGCCCACCTGCATTGAGGCACCTACGACCCGATACCGGGTCACAATTTTCTGTGTTTGATAGAAGGCAAATCCCGAAATGTTCAAGACCGCACGTTATTTCGTCTTCTCACTTCAAAACTGAATACCCACTCTGAAGTCTATCGAGGTCGCTAATTTCGAATGATCCGACATCGCTCTGACTTTTCTTGCGCTCGTAATCGGATGCACTCGAACGACTGCCAGCCTGCGCCAGTCAGGCGTCACGACCGTAGGCAATGTCTCACAGGCATTGAATCAGCCCACTATCAATTCATAACAAGACCCGACGACGCCTTTGTCATTTCGAATTATTCGCTCATTTGCGTTGTCTAGGCCGGTGGCTCAACGGCGTCGCCGACATGTTCAGGGCAACCTGCGCCGGCGTACATCTGATGACACTACTCGGTGAAAATCGAGGCCGAAGGACCGAGCTGTCAAACAACCGTGTTCACGCCTCATACTTTTCACTGTCCAGAACTTGTAGAATTTCCGTTCATCGAGTATGCTATACCTGTTCCTTCCTCCTCCTGTTTCATCGGACTCGCTCGGCCTCGTCATTCTGGGTCCCTCGACACGGCGTTCGATACCCTCAGTCATCCGCCAGTTCTTCACAAACTTGCCCAGATTTTAGCACGTACGATACTTTCGGAGAGTGACTAATCGAGTGTAGATGCGCATAGAGCAGGTACCGTACACGCACCTACACCCAAACGACTTCACCCGAACGCATACACCACCCCATCGTCCTCGTGGAGTGCTGCCCGCGGCGCATGACCGTCCTCGCTCACGCGACATGCGGCAACAATCACTTATGGAGCCATAGTGATTGATCTTCAGGAGATTGGGTGTCGAGGAAGAGGTGCTGCCAGGGGCGGAGGCAACAGAAGCCAGGAAGTGCGCTCTTCTCCGCTAGGCCGCGCGAACGTCTCGGTGGATGAAGGCAGCCCTCGTTGCGGCGTGCTGTGGATTTGGACGCGAGCTCAAGAGCAGAGTGGGACACTCTTGCTGTTAGGGATAATGCCGGTGGTGGTGGGCGTGGGTGTTTGGGGTCATGCGATGACATGAGTGAGGGTAAATACGCTTTGATGTGTATTGCCGGATTAGTATTTCGGAGTCTTTAGGATATATTGAGGTCGAAGACAAATTTTGTAAGAAGACATTCTGTCAACCGTCAAGTACCATATTAGGCAACTCGTATGCGCCCGATTATCCGCACTTCTAAGGGTGGTCAAGAAGACAAACTACGCCTTGAGAGAACCAAGAACGACAAGAAGACAACCAATTCTTGGAGATAATCAAACATATTTGTTTATCACAAAACTAGTATGTATATGTTTTAGTTATACGCAACCGCAGCACACTCTTCCAACTAGTGCGTAGACTAACATACCCCCACAAGCGTCACCTCGGGCACCCCGCGGGGAAACTCGCCCCGCTCGCCATCACCAGGTCGTTCATTTCGGCTTGTGCGGCATCGTTAGTTCCTGGCCAGGTGAGGGCCCGAGAATGCCTTCCGTTGCCTCGTTAATCTCGTATGCGCTCCCAATAGAGATATTGCACCCGTAAGCATTACTTGCCCTTCGATTCGCTGATTCATTGAGGTATTGGTTCCGAGTTGATGATTAAGTGTGGGTAAGGTGTTTCAGGCTCTAGCAAAGTTGGTTCAGTGTGATGAAGTCGTTGTTAGGTGGTGGGTGGGGACATTTTTAGATAACTGAATGGTGAGGAGGAATCCGATCATAACTTTACTAGCGCGTAGGCTCAGGTTGGGTAGAGGGCAGAGGTTTCTTATCGACGATGTGCTTGAATTGTGGGCTGCTGGGTTGAGGCATCGATTGTTGTGGAGAGACGGAGCGTGTCCAGAAGCAGAGCTGGACAGACAGGGGACGAATAAAGTGCACAGCCTGGGTGCTAAAGATAAACGTTCAGTGACCATGGCAAGAGAAGAGCTTCTTCACCAAGTCTGCTCGAGATGCTAAAATAGTCAAAACACGAGGTATGGACAAGGCTGATCGAGCGAAGATCAAGTTTTATTCTAAAGTGATAGGCGAGTCTTCTGCCCGGTGGGTAGAAATAGCAATATACCATGCAAGACGGCGTTGGCGAATCAACGAAGTTGGTGAATCCCAGTTTTGTAGAGCGCTAATCTCCACTTTTGGTTCGTGGTTGATGAGCATAAAAATAAGCTGAGGTCGGCTTAGGTCGGATCCAACTTCTCAGAAGAGGAACAGTGGGGACAAGCGCTGAGAACGCCACCCCGCTTATATGCGCGTTTTATCCCCAAGTCATTCTTGATAATGTAGGTTGAGTCAGTGATCTAAAAGGGTTCATAGGAGCTGAAAAAGTTAAATATTTCTTGCAATTTGAGGAGGAGGGATCGAGTAACAAAGTGAAGTGGCAAGGTTGAGAAATTAGCGGGACGTTCGATTTACCGAGCGGCGCTTAAACCCGCTTGCCGGAAGGACATCACAGAAGAAAGGACTCTGGCAGGTCCTTATGGAAGGCATAGATAGTTCTATCTATATGACCCTCTTCTTGTTACGTCTTTCAAGTTATCGCGCAACAGGAAGGCCAAGGAGCCGCCCACGCCAAGGGCTCGGCTGCCGTGATACGGTCTGAGGTCGAAGCCAGGCTATGCAATAATCTATAAAATTAAAACCAAGCGCGCATTGAGAGCGAAGATTCGTCACTTCATATTGGAAGACTCGTAGTTGGTCGAAGTCTCGTGGATGTTGAGCGTCGAGTCCATACCTCTTGTAGAACCTAAGATTACGGCCGCTGGGTCGAGTAACAAAACTGGAGAAAAGCAAACGATAGCACACAGCATTGGCTCCGCGCTTGAGGGTTCTAATTAAGCGCTGGCCAATACCAAGTGATGGATTCGGGAACCCAGGCACGAACTGACCGGTGAACGTGTGCCCGGCGTGGCTACTGGATCTCCGCATGCATACGGGCTCGACTATATAATCTCATTGACAGCTCCCCCTTCCTTCACGACACCATGTCAGACTCAATCCGAGTACGTTTGTTTATTTCTTTAATTTCAGCTGCGCGTAATTAACGCGACTTGATTCGTGTAGACCGCCGTGAACTCGACTCTCGACTCGGTCACGAGCTTGCTAGACGTGTCGCGTTTGTCTTCGCGCCCAATCCCTATCGCCCCCGATGGTCTTTCTGACGACCAGGCCGCGGCGGCAATGGTATATATCTCGATCAAGTTGCTTATCTCTTCAGACATTCATATACGCGTCCTACCCTAGTTCAATCGCGCCGACAAGAAGCAATTCCTCGCCCAGGCTATCGATGATATACGCGCCCAGGTTAAGCGAGGCCCCGTTGTCGATATCGACATGAAGACGGCGGTGAGCAGCATTTCTTCGTCTTAAATGTTAGAGTTTATCGAAATTTACTCACTAACTTCGCTCATGTCCTTTAGGCTGCGTTTGCCGATGCTATTCTGCACGCGAAAAATGTTGGTCTTGATGACAGGAAGATGATGGTGCGTAATAATGATATTCTTCCAACGCATATGTCACTTATTATGGTTTTGGATAAAGCTCGAATATATCCTGGTAGCCCTCAGCAGGCTACCGCCCGGCAAATTCCCTCAGCAAAAGCTGCAAGACGCAGTTATCACACTCCGTACGTACCATCTGTCCTTGTTTTCTCCTGCGAGTGCATTCTCACTTTGACCCGTTCCAGTATATGCTGACCTTCCCCATCCGCCCTCGACTTTCATCGACCCGGAGTCTCGTTTCCGCGCTCCTGATGGCCGCGGAAACAACCCAGCCATACCAGAGCTCGGACGTGCAGGTACCCCCTATGCCCGAAGCGTACAAGTAAATCTTTCGCTATTTGAGCGTACAATTCTTCAGTTACTCATAGTTCCCATTTATCGATAGTCAATGACCCCGATTCCGCCCTCGAATCTCCCCACTCCAGAGCTGATCTTCGATACTTTGCTGCGCCGTCAAACTCCTGGTGGAACCCCTCACCCTGCAGGCGTCAGCTCGCTTCTGTTTTCATTCGCTGTGTTGATCATCCATAGCTTGTTCCGGTAAGTCATTTAGATCTAAATTGACACGCTACCCTGTACATCAAACTGCTTTTTTGACACCCATCTCTCAGGACCTCGCCCAATCCTGATACGCCCTACATAAACGATACCTCCTCGTACCTTGACCTTTCTCCCCTCTATGGACACGATCTCAAGGCCCAAATGGAGGTTCGCCGTAACGATGGGACAGGTCGTCTCTACGAGGACGTTTTCGCCGAGAACAGGCTACTGTTGATGCCTCCCGCGGTTAGCGCCCTTCTGGTTCTATTCTCTCGGAACCACAACGTGAGCATTCTAACAGCTTCAATAAAACGTCTATTTTAACCAATATATTCATTCGATAGTACATTGCGACAAAATTGTTTCAAATCAACGAGAGCAGGGCGTTCAAAGATCCTGCCACATTACGGACCGAGGCGGAAATACAGGCCGAGAAGAAAGCGAAAGCTGAGAAGGACGCAGAGGCTCGCGCACATTCAAACGACGACGCCAACGGCTATGCCAATGGGAACGGATATGGTCACAGGCAAGAAGGTACTGGTGAGACTGAGGACAGCCATGTCGGTGGCTCGACGTTCTCGCTTTTGAGCGCGGCGGATACCGCGATTACTACACCAGCTGCGTCTAGGTTCCTGGGCATTCCTCAAAACGCTTGTCAGTTTGCACTTCCAGCGTTTCTTGTGTTGATTTACTGAGGTTCTTGGGCGTTGTAGCTACCGAGAAGGAAATGTCACTCGAAGGGCAGGATCACATATTGTTCAACACCGCGCGTCTCATCAACTGCGGATTCTTCATGCACATCATCGTCTCAGACTATATCGGCGCGATCCTCGGTCTCACCCGGGAAGGGTCAAACTACTCGCTCAACCCACTCGAGCACATCCGAGCAGGTGATCACAAGATCGTTGGGCGAGGAGAGGGCAACGCATGCAGTGTCGAGTTCAACTTGCTGTATAGGTGGCATGCAACCTTGAGCGCTGCGGACGAGAAATGGACTGAGGAGCTGATGAGGAGCAAGTTTAATGGTGCTGATCCTAAGACGGTACGTTTGGTGGTATGATGGATTTGTTTTGGAGGCTGACTATTGTGGATTGGTAGATTACGCTCCAGGAATTTGGAAGAAAGCTACAAGAGGATAAACTGAAGCCGAAACCGAGCGTCCAGGAGTGGACATTTAAGAAGTGCGGAATCTTTTTATTGTCTTTTTCTCGTATTAACGTTACTCTGGTCTCCAGTAAGCAGGGCAAACCACTCATCCGCGATCCCAAGACTAAGCGTTTCGCTGACCGGGACCTTGCTTCTTTGTTGCACGATGCGACTGAAAATGTCTCGAGCGCATTCTCTGCGCGCAATACTCCCGAGGTGCTCCGAATTGTTGAGATCATGGGTATCACGCAGGCGCGGAAGTGGGGTGTTTGCACGGTAAGCTTATTTCTCTCAGTGAAATACTAGATGATTTTACTTATATGCCTTGTCTCTGAATGTAGTTGAACGAGTTTAGGAAATTTATTGGGCTTAAGCGTGAGTGTTTGATAACACAATCAGTTCTTGAGGACGAGTTGGCTCATGGATGAGAGCAGCATACGAATCTTTCGAAGACTGGAACCCACGCAAAGAGATCGCACAGGCGGCGCGTGGGCTGTACGGGCATCCCGACAACCTCGAGGTTTGTTTTCCCTAGACCTCAGCGTCCGGATACATTTCTCATAAGCAATGTAGCTTTATGTCGGTATGCAAGCCGAAGAGGCCAAACCAGTCGTCGAGGGCGCTGGGTTGTGTCCTGGCTACACGATCAGCCGAGCCATTCTGGCCGATGCAGTTGCTCTTACGTATGTGATCTATGTTGGTGCATACACTCTTATTCGGTATACTTACAACATGGATCATTATATAGTCGCGGCGATCGATATTTGACCACCGACTTCACACCTAACAATCTCACCGTCTGGGGATTCCAAGACTGCCAACGTGACATCAACAACGGCGGGTATGGCGGCGTCCTCTCTAAAATTCTCATGCGTAACCTTCCCGAGCACTACACATTCAACTCGGTCTACGCGCTTTTCCCCTTCCTCGTTCCGGGCAAGATCAAAACGCACTTGACCGATATGGGAATTGCGGATCTATACGATTTCAGGCGACCTGAGGAGGCGCGCGAGCTTGTGTCTGTCAATTCATACAAGGCTGTGAGGGAGGTATTGAGTGATCCTAAAACGTACAAGGGGACGTATGAGGAGCATATGAAGTTGTTGACGGATGGGTATGGCTTCTTCCTTGCGATGGATGAACCTTCTCGTCATCAGAAGGATATGAATGTGGTACGCATTTATCCACGTTCTTGGTATGGTGGTAGTGGGTCTGATTGATACTGTTCTAGATGCACAAGACCATGGTCTCGCCGGAAGCGATCGATCGTTATGTCAAGTGGTATGGAGCCAAGACGACCTCGCTGATTCAGTCGAAGTCGTTTTCCATGTCCAACAGTCGCACTCGCTCGGTTGACATTGTGCGAGACGTACTGAACTTGGTGCCTGTACATTGGGTCTCTCAGGAGCTGGCAAGTCTTTTCTTAAATACTTGGATACTTTCAGAAGTGTATGATTAACAATTTTTTTCTGTTTGTGTATAGGCTGGATTGCCTCTCAAGTCCCCAAGCAACCCGGAGGGGCTGATCACGGAGCAAGAAATGTACCAAATGCTGACCGCCGTCTTCACGTGAGTTTTGCCGGGTTGATGTGCATGAGTTGTTTCTAATCCAAGATGGGAAATTTTAGATTCATTTTCCTCAACGTTGAGCCGCTCAACGGCTGGCAGCTGCGCGACAAGGCCACCCAGTTCGCCAAGAAGCTTCAGACGATGATTGCTGACCATCTCGAGGCTATCAAAGACAAGCACGTACGCAACCAATTCATTAGAAGTTCACCGTTGCAATTGCTTATTCATTCCTATTATCAGAGCTTCTTTTCGATTGCTGGATTGAAGTCCCGGTTCATGGAGACCTTCTATCGCGACGATGACCAGGCACAGATCTTCCTCACAAACCTATACGAAAATAGGGGCGAACTCTCGATCAAGCAATTATCATACAACGTCTTTGGATGCATGATTGCGAGCGTATCGAACTACGCACAAGCTGCGACACAGGTAGTCGATTTCTATCTGGATGACGCTCGCGCTGCGGAGAAGAGCATCATCTGCGAGCTCGCCCGCCAAGAGGTATGCATTTGCTTCACTCCTAGAGTCATGGAAGCTTGGACTAACAATCGAATGTTCTAGACGCCCGAAAATGACCGAAAGCTAGCAGGTTATGTTCGTGAGGCTATGCGTGAGTTTTGATGACAGGCGCTTTGAGGTTTGATCTGACTTGAAGGACGCGCAGGCTTGAACCCACAGGCTCCTGGAATCTTCCGCGATGTCATGAAAAGTGTAACGCTGCAAGATGGGGAAACTACGCTCAATCTGAACGCGCACGATCGGTTGTTTGTTAGCTTGGCAAACTCCAACCTTGATGTGAGTGTTCTTTTTGTCGCTTTCCTGAGCTGTAGAATTTGAACTAAGACACGTTTGTTATGTGAACAGCCGGACATTTTCGAACACCCTCATCAGGTTAACCCCGAGCGACCCCGGGAATCCTACAATCTCTTTGGACATGGCATGCACAAGTGCATGGGGGACCAATTCACGGAGAAGGCATGTCATGATTTTCTGACCTACCAATCCCAGATACTGACATTTTGTAAAGACTATGCCAGCCGTCATCCGAAGCGTGTTCAAGTTGAAGAATCTACGCCGGGCGCCTGGCGAATCTGGCAAGCTTCGCTGGTACGTACCGATTTTCCTCAAGCATACCGCATTTACTCATACCCTTTATAGCTTCACGCAAGACCTGCATGGCACGACGCAGAAAATGTATTTGAGCGCCAAGGGAATGGTTACTCCTTGGCCAGGCTCGATGGTTGTTCAAGTACGTCCATCAAATTATTACTTCTGCTAGTTCGTACTTACGCTTGGACTACAGTACGACGAATAAGTATACCTCAAAAGTCCATTGACGCCTTGAACGAAAAATGAATGTTTGCGCTCTGATGTTTTAACTATCGTTGTATGCTATCGAAAGTTGTCCTTGTAATGACCATGTTTTGACCCCATCAAGTTTCTGGCCGTGATAATGTCGGCCGGTTATTCAGCTGGCCTGATCGCCATATTTCCATCGGCTTCCAGAGCCCGATTGGTGCAGCACACGTTGGCTCTTGGCGAGTCACTCCACCCCGCAGTTTATTTGCACATGTTTGCTTCGAACCAATTGAGGGTTGCTCTTCGGGCCGAAGCCATTTTCTGGCTTGCTGAACTTATAATCCTCAGTCTGACGACGCAGTTATTTCAGTAAGAGTTTATTGGCCCACCCTAGGTAATGAACGTCTCAGCAGGTGCTCTGCTCCGCGTGCTGCAATACCGGTATTCCGTCATTGGTGCCTCGCTGAGTAAGGGCACACAGCGCAAATCACATCCCTACGAATGTTAAAAATGACTCGACGAAAACGAGCGTTTAATACTCTGCAATAGCTGCTCCAAGGGTACTCGCATTGTGTACGCGTACCTCTTGCAGCCGCCTTTATAGAGCGTTGAGCTCGTCCAACCCGAATCTCAAACATCCCCTGCTGTATTGAGCTCTCTACTCTGGTATGGCCGCTCCATCCTATACCGACAGCGGTTTCTCCGCGCCTACTTCTCCGCCTTATACACCATCGCTGACAGACGGTGAACGTATCCTCGAACTCAGGCCATCACTGTCTTCTCTCCCGGTCGATCTCCCAGACGAGTATTGCTTTCAATGTCGGCGCTTAAAGTTAGACCTCGGTGCTCGCGTTTGGCCTACACGAACACCATGCTACGGGTACAGCAGCGTTGTCGAGGGCACTGTTTCTGTTACTGAGTTAGATCATGTGAAACGAATCAGCGTGATGGTACGAGTCTTGTTCTCTCATATGCGCTTGCTAATTAAGCTCGCATTCAGCTTGAAGGAACAGTAAAGGCCTCTTTTATGGAGAGAGGTGTGCTGGCTGGACATGCTGAAAGTGTTATTTTCCGGCGAACGGTCACCGTATACACCAATAGTTCGACAACGTCCACCCCTACGATGCGTTACCCGTTCTCCATATCCTTCCCAACTACATGTGACGGCAGCGACAATCCCTTGCCGCCCTCGTTTGTTTCTGTTCTTACAGGTGTTTCAGCTGAGATTCGTTATCGCATTAGAGTAGACATGTCTCGTTCTGGTCTCCGGCGTCGCGAGAGGTGAGTTGTTATTCAAGGCCATTCCAGCTGAAGCTTATATGCGCTTTGTCTGCCTAGCCTTGTTGTTCCAATTCTTTACCTTCCTCGGTCTTATACCCCTCAGGTAGCCCCTCGCCCATCTCTCTTCCGTAACCGAGTTAGTCTTTTACCTGAAGACGAAGGTATGAAAGAGCTGCAACTTACGCCGAAACCCATGACAAAAAACGCAACTAAAAATAAAGCGCTTCCTAGCGCTGATGTCCAAGCAACGGTAAGCAATCTCAAACTCAACATCAATTTACAGAAACTCACAGTCTCATCCTTTCGTAGATTGCACTCCCTTCCCCACTTCTTTCTGCCTCTGGAGATCGTATACCCTTTGTTCTAACCATACATTCGGAATCACCGGCGTTGGCAGCTCTCTATACGACCGTTACGCTTCAGCTAGTCAAAATCACCAAAATCAAGGCATACGACAAAACTTCTGTGAGGGAGACGCTCATATCGTCCGGCGAAGTCTATGATGCCGAGCAGCGGGGTAACGGCATTCAAGTCCTCCGAGGAGAACTTGGTAACAGCGTTCCAGGAGCAGAGTTATCTTGGTCGGCTTGTGGAATGGTCGAAATGCGGGTGAGTCGAGGCAGTGGATGGGTAAATGAGCAACAATTCACAATTTTCTTATAAATTTAGCACCTGATTCGCTTGTCAATCAAACCTCCGCCATGCACGACAGCACTTGCAGCAAACCTTCCCATGTTCGAGGGTATCATTGCGGTGGAAATCATGACCCATAGATATGGCCCCAATATGGACAGGACGGCCCCGGCTTTGGGTTTAATTGGTGTGAATATAGGCTGAACTTGTTGACCGGATTGGCTAATGCTCTTGTTCTCTGATCTTTCGAAAATTTTGTCTTGAAAGCCTTGAGTGGGCAGATATAGTATTTTCTCTTCAAACGTTCGCGCGATTGATAATAGAATACAACAGCACACTGTATATATGCGCTTCGAAAAACACTAGTTTCGGAATTGAATTACAATCTTAATCATAGAGCATCTGTGCCTTAACTGTTAAATAATAGCCTTAGACCTTACAAAGACTCCGTCAGGCTGACATATCAACTTAATTGAGGCTTTGAGCACGCAAAGGAAGCACCAAATGACCCATGTGCCGCGGCTCGGCCTCATGAACCTCGGCCCGTGTAGTCAGCTCCCAAGTTTGATAATTAGATCCAGATAGTGATGGATTGTAATATTGTCCCTCTTCTGAACCGCGTGATAAACCGAGGAACAGCTAGCAGAGCCGAGAATCCGATGGGACACACTCTAGTTAAGGCTGCAAGCCTTGTGTTGCTGTCACCCAAGTGCATCTCGCTTGGCACGAGCCATGCGGTGTTAGACGACCATTGGGGAAGCACCAGCACGTCTTGATACCAGTATCTGCTTATCACTCTATATAGCAGCTGGTTGAATGGCAAGCAGGCTGAAACTTCCCTCGACCATTGAGCACACTGTAATCTGACATGGTTCTCAACAACTACGCCCGCTTGGTCGCCTTGTGCTTGTTTCTAAGCCTTGGCTCTCAAGTGGCTGCCGCCGCAACTGAAACCTACATCATGTATGTAACCACATTACGACGTTTAACTATCGCTAAATATGGTTGGATAGCACCTTGAAGCCAAATGCCAAGCTAGATTGGCATGTGACCGAGCGCAGAGAAGGGTTTGAACTGAAACATGTATATTCTTCGGTCCTGAATGGCTACGCCGCTGCGCTTTCGCCTGCAGCATTGAAGGCTCTGAAGGCTTCAGATGACGTGCTATATATTGAGAAGTGAGGCTCGCCATAGAATTTTTCATTATATGCGCGCATTTACAGTACTCATGATGCGCCTTAGAGATCAAATTGTATCGATCGATGACAGCGTTAAGAGGTAGGTCTTTCACTGAGAAAGACTGGGTTTGCACATTGGTTTAACTTGTAACTAGATCCTCCGGTATAGAAGCTCAGCTTGGAGGGAGTTCTCGGGCCCAGCTGGAAAAGAAAGCGGCAGGTGGCGCTGGAGGTGAGTGTGACATCAGTAGCGACCTCGAGGCGCGATTTGATTACGTTGTTTGCGCACAGTGGATATATATTTTATTGACACAGGTAATTTAGCGTAGAATGATGAGACAAAGAAGAACTAAATCCATGACTCTCTTACAGGAATCACCGTTTCAAAGTCATGTTTTGGTGGTCGCGCCACTTGGGGGGCTTCGTTTGGTGGGGTAAGTCGCGCGTTGCGTATATTTAAAGACATTCTTAGTTGAAACAGATCATGTAATAGTACGGGGATGCGGACGGCAGTGGGTAAGTACAATTGGTTTTAAATGGTTGGACCTCTACTTATTAGTTTCACAGGCATGGAACTGCGATGGCTGCTTCGGTAGGTACGAAAACTTGGCGCCAGATCTTCAACTCATATGTGAGATAAAGGCACTGTGCTCATCCACTGGGGGAACCGCTACATCAGCTAATGGTATAGCTGTGAAAGTACTTTCTGACTCTGGAAGTGGGACTACCGCGGCCGTCATATCCGGAATGAATTGGGTTGTGGCTCAGCACCAGGCCACAGGTCGACCATCTATCGCGGTCATGGGTATTGGAGGAGGCGCAAGTGCCGCTGTGGATAGTGCTGTTACGGCTGCTGTTGCCGCTGGGGTGTCGGTGGTTGTAACAGCTGGTAATCTAGTTTTCATATCCTACATTGTTTAGGATGGGCTTGGTCTGATTTCTGATAACTATCCCTTTTCAAGGCTTCAACGCTCTCAATGTCAATACAGCTTCTCCCGCGCGCGTCGCCAGCGCGGTCACCGTTGGTTCACTCCCACGGACTAAAGCCTATCCATCCAACAGGTTAGCACATGCATCCACGTCGTCACCAGTGAGTATTTAACTGAATATCATTTTACAATAGCAACTATGGGGCTGGGTTGGATGTCTGGTCCTTCTACCCGACGACATGCCCAACCGAAATCCCTGGATGCAACACGCCGACCAATGCAGTGTACGTGGTGTGCTACGAGTCCCGTCATGACTAAATTGGCCCTAATATTGCTGTGTAGTTCGTACGTAGCCGCATACATAGCCGTCGCTATCAGCCAATACGGAAACCAGACACCAGCAGGTGCGAAAAGTCCGGTTCAATAGGTTATACCTCCTACTGATTTCATCCTAAGCACTCGAAGTTGACCTAAAAAGCCATGCCGTACCTGATGTCACTGGGGTACCGAGCGGCACCACGTGAGTTTAACTACCGGGTCACTGGGTGAAACTCACCTCCCGTTTAGGAGCTTGCGGGCTGTTCCGTGGTAGTTGAACGAGTAAGAAAGTAAGATAAAAGTTACTGGAATGAAGAGAAGTGGGTAGTGGTGGATTGTATTGTGTAGATAGCTGGGGAATCGAGTTGCCTGGGAAATGCTCTTGGTCCGTCAGTAAAACAACTTGCATTTATTCGACTGAAATAGGGGAATGTATGCTCATGCTCGCAGCAATTTTCCGGATATCGTAGGGTGAATGTAGCACATTCACTACGGCTAATCAATGGTGCGAGGTTGGGACATAGTTGTGGTGGTCCTGTACAGTATTTAACATCGCCGGCCGCAAGTCGCCCTACTCTCAAGTCTATTGTCATAAACCAATTTGGGTCACAGGTCAGACAGAGGAATGTTTACTTAGCGAAGCTGTATTTCAGATAAACCCCACGCGTAGCTGGCGTGTTTAAGGGATATAGAAGAAAACGGCTTCTGACCGTCGGGTTTTGGTTACCTTCACTATGCGCTCCGCGCACCAAGCGTTTATCGAAATCGGTGACTTTAGCGAGCAGCCCTTGCGCTTCATCATATCATTTCAGAACAATCGAAATGGAGGGATGTATGATACCCCTGTTGTTGGATAGCCTGTCTTATTGAATGTCTGAAAACATAGAGGAAATGACCAACCAGCTAGAACCGGGTGAGTGCGATAACTAGCGGGACAATTATGCGCGACAAAATAGCATTATGATAGCATATACAAAGATCTTCTTGAAAAACGAGATATCAGAACAGTCGCCCTGATCCTCGTAATGGCCGCACGACCCACAATGTAACAGAAAGACAAAAACACCCTTCCATTATGCATCAATCTCCATGGTCTCTGCTTTCCCCGGTCCATTCGCCTTTTTCTCTTCCTCGCCCGGCGCAGCAGCGGCCTTAGTAGCCTCCTCTGTCTTAGCCGTCAGCCGTCTGGTCCGCTCGTCATCGTACTTCTTCTTGTCTTTCTCGATCTCCTGGATGAGAAGGTCGACGTTCCCAACTCCAATTTGGGGAAACACGCGCCCATGACCGAGAAGGGAGGCGGCGCGGAGAGCTTGCCAGCATATTTTCGTCTTAGTCTATGATACCAAAATGAGATTATAAGCGGTACACGACAGGTTGAGAATAGAGGAAGTACTCACCAATTGATGTTCCTCTAACATCCGTTGCTTCGGCGTCAACTTTGGTGCAGGCTTCGGTGCGCGCGGCATCTCCTCATCGTTCGGCCTCGCAATTATGTTCGTTGACTGGGGTTGAGCTCCTGGTACGGGTGTACTCGGTCGGGATGGGACGCCCGGTTTACTCGGTACGCCAAGAGTCGAGACTGGTTTGGCGACAGGTTTGGGCGCTTGGAGTGTAGATTCAACATCAGTTGGAGGATTTGTTGAAGGCTCAGATGAGGGTTGGGCAGAAGCGGAAGGTTGGGGAGGTGGAGGATTTAGCAGCGCTTGTTCTGCGGCGATGGCTGCTTCGGCCCGTTGGATTTGGAGGTTAATGCTCTTATTGAGATTCTCGAACTTTTTCATCGTCGGCGGTCTAAAAACGGGTATAAGTTTTTAACTAAAACGTGATTAGGGAACGCCTCACTTGATAACATCCTCTAGGTCCTCAGGTCCATTATACTTCGAATCCCAAACCGCCGTCAGCGATGCACTACCTAATGGGTTTCGCCAAACATCTAGCTGCCTGAAAATCATATCCTCCCTGTTCTTCCTCGCCACCTCCAAGTCGGCTTTCTCGTCAAAGTCCCGCTTCTCAAAGGGCTGGCAGAACTTATTCTTCCAATCCACCTATACAAAACCCTAATTAGACTCTGCTCAAATACTTCGAGTAATATTTATAATCTTACCCAGTGCTCATCCCGGGTGATAAGGGATTTAACGCTCCCAGCTCCCGTCGCCCTCCACTCATCCAAACAACTCGACATCAACCGGTGGACCCACGCGTCATCTTCTGTCGACAGCGTTACTTCACCCATCAGTTGACGCTCCCGTCGCCGAGCTGCAGGCCCCCCCGGAGCCTGAGCAGGAACTGGTGCCGGTGCCGGGGTCGGAGCAGGAGAGGGCGTAGGTTGTTGCTTGGCTGCTTGTGATTTAGCGTTGGGTACAAGCATGGCTGAGGAGTTGTTTGATTGCTGCGGCGCGGCGGGCTGAGGTGGCGTTGGGGCAGGAGGTGGGGTTTTTGTTGAGGAGTGTGAGGCTAATAGGAGGTGCTTTAGGGAGATAATAAGTTGGAACAGTATTTGTCGTCGGAAGTTCGTATCGGCCAACTATGGGATACGCACATCAAGCTCAGTTATACAAGTTAGTTAGAGGTGTGACAGTGGGGACTTACTTCTAGGTCCAACAAATCCGGCGACGTCAAGAACTTGGCGAAAAAGTACTTGTCTGCGTCCGCATCCTCATCAATAGCATGTCTCTCAAGTTCGACCTCCCGCGCGCTCTCGTCATCCATGGTATCCCTGATCCTACGCACTCCAGACGAGACTGTACGTTTTCGCTTGACGCCAACGACGACAGCCATCCCAGACCCCTTGCTCTCTCTCCCCATCAACGCGTTATCCTTTCGCGTCCTCTCGCTCAGCACGGGCACAATCGTATCTACAGCCTTTTTGAACGCAGCGAACACGTCGGACGGGTTGAGCTCGTGCGATCCTGACTTGCTGGATTGGGAAGAGGGAATTGATATGCCGTTGGCTGTGGCAGCTTGAGCCATCATCCCTTCAGCGAACACGAGAGGGTTGGCGAAAAATATCTGAAGCTGCCAGAAAGTATTGTAAAGCGCGCGCCGTTGTTCTGCTTCGCTTGGTTTCGCCTCCACAGGTTTCGTCTTGGCAGATGTCGAAGCTGGTTTGTCCGTAGCCCCGGTAGATGCTGTTTGTTCTGTGGACTCTACGCCTTCCATCTCATCTTTAGCCTCCACATTGGACGCCTCGGGTACAGGCTCCTCGGCTTTGGGAGGAGGGATAGCGACACCGTCCCATGTTGATCCAAGTTCGCCTGGAAGGTTGACACCACTACGTTCGGTGATGTCAAAAATACCGCTCTGGAAGGTAAGGATTCGGCCAGCGAAGCCTGTGCGAGCGGCTCGAGCTTTGAGGGCGTTAAGTGTGCGGAGAACCACGAGCGCTTTGCCCTTCGAGGGAACCATTCCCTATAATAATGTTGTTTAGATACGATACATGTGAGAATGTGAGTTGACATACCTTCAAAAGCCGCGCGCTCCGACTTTCGACCCAGTCGAAAATGGTCACACACGAGTCGACGGTGTGGCCATCTAGAACTTCCTCTAGAACCTCAAGGACGTACTGCCAGTTACAAACCTCTTAAAAGTGATATTATGTCATATTGTTGGGCTGTAAACTGGATGATAACTCACCTAGCTCGGTAATGATGATCGCCACATCCAACTTCGCGAAAAGCTCCTTGAAGTACACCTCCCTTGTATCCGGCTTGGCAACCTGCTCTCCCTCTTTTGACTAGAACCAATGCGATTCACATCAATACTCCTCGCTCAAAAATTTTACGAAAACGAAAATGACATACGACATGCTCCCATATCCTCGCCCGTATTACATACTCCCACTCGGACCTATCCTTCGCCTGGCTCGCAAACTGCGCGATCTCATCCTTCACATAGTCCACAAATGACTCCTCCCCAAGTTTCCCGAATTTCTCATAGACACGAGCGAAGCATTCGGATTTCGGAGCGTAGCGAGCTGGGACGTCCATATGCCTGTGGTGGTCGAGAGCCGCCACGCAGAGTACATTAGCGCCCAAATATCACGTGCGTTTGAGATGGTCTTGGTGAAGCACCCCCGAGGACTCCACCCTGTCCAAATTACCTCGTGGTACTCTTACGACTCTTGGGATTCTCGAGGATTCCCAAAGCGGTAGGCGTCCTCCTGGCGCGCCTCCAAGATAGGCAATTTTAGCAGGGAACTGGCTTCCGAACAACGACGCTGGCACCAGGCATAGGCATCGCCTTCAACGTCTCAGACTCAACTACCACGGCAGAGTGACATGTCCCCCGGCTCTTCGACCTCTGAAGGATTTCGCGAGTCTGTCAAACGCCGCGCTCGTCGCGTACAGAAATGGCTCCAGCCGGAGGATCAAGTGTCTACCTCTCGCACTCCCTCTCCCCAGCCTCATCCGTCATCTGGAGCACCACTCTCACCGCATCCTTCTACTCATGAACAACTCCTGAAACTGCCGGCTCAGCCCCAACATCCCACTTCGTTACCCCAAGCAGAACAAAGCATGGACGTATCAACGTCTAGGGATAATCTTGCAGCTATCAACGCCTCCCAGTCGACCGACGCTAAGTCAACGCCAACCCAGGTAACCAAAAAGGTCGGAGCAGAAGCATGGATCGGACTCAAGGCAACTCTAAACCTGCTGGAGAGGAGCTCAGATACGTCACCCCCTCTCAAGTCCGCCGTGGCTGGATTCCCCGGCGTGGTCGACGTTTTCCAGGCGAGTGATCCTGCTTGATATACCCTCTCAAGGTTCTGATTCTGCTTGGAGTGCAGACAGCCGCCCAAAACAAGAACGACTACGCGGAGCTCGCTTCGAACCTCAAAAGCATAATCGACGAGTTCAACCAGCACCCGGACGAGCATACGTCCTCCAGGATGTCGGATGCTCTGAAGACCATGAAGGGGTGAATTACTTCTCAATGCGCACCAAACACTCGAAACTGACCTAACTGCAGGGATCTCGAGAAGGAACTAGAACACGCCCTAGAACAACCACAGCACTCGGGGCTTAGACGCCAGTATGAGGCAGGGCAGGGTGTGGTTGACGTACCAGAATGTCGCCGCCGCGTCGACGCTTTGTGTCGTGAGCTACAGGTTAGTCTAGGTCAGCTAAATAGTACCGACTGAATCTCTGACTCCATCTCAGAGCAAAGTGCTGGTAGAGATCTGGAGAAACCAGAAGGAGCAGCAAGCGGTATGTTGGCTATACAGGAAAGCTGTAGTTGGTATCTAACATACGGGCCTGCAGGACACACGTCTCGATAAGCTAAACGCAGCGCTAAAGGCGATGTATAACTCAAGTCTGTCCGATGTCATCGGTCGGCGCAGATGCACACCCGGTACTCGTGAAGTCCTCCTCGCGGAGATGCGAAAGTGGGCGAACAATCCCGACGGCCCAAAAGTGTACTGGCTGAACGGTATGGCTGGGACTGGGAAGACCACATTAACATACAGCTTCTGCGCCGAGATGCAACTTATTGGTCAGCTAGGCGCGAGCTTCTTTTGCTCCCGCGCAGACGCAGACAGCCAAGATGTGTCCAGGATCATACCAACCATCGCATATCAGCTAGCGCGTTTCTTACCTTCCTACAACGAGGCGATAATTCGGCGAATGAGCGAGGACAAGGAGATTGCAGCACGGAACGTTGAGACACAATTCGAGAAGCTGATACGAGACCCCCTGCTTGAAATCAAGGCAGCAATGCCTAAGGACGTCGTCGTGACGATCGACGCACTAGACGAATGCGATCGACGCGAAGGGGCCCAGGACATCCTAAACGCACTCTTTCTCCATACTCCAGACTTGCCAGCCAAGTTCTTCGTCACTTGTCGTCCAGAGCCTGGCCTATTCGATACACTCCAGTCAGCAGGCGAAGGCTATCGCACAGTGCTCCACCTCCACGAAATCGAGTCGTCGTTCGTTCAGGCGGATATCAAAGCATACCTGCAGGCTGAGCTAGGCGCAGTATCCTTGCCTGAAGAAAAGCTCAGGCAGCTTGCGGAACAGGCCGGTGCTCTATTCATCTACGCCGCTACCGCCGTGCGTTACATCTGTCCCAAAGGTCGACAGGTCAACTCCCATCAGCGCCTTGACCAGTTGCTGTCCATTACGTCTAAGACCAAGACCAACAAACACAAGGGCATCGACGACCTGTACACAACCGTGCTCGCCGCCCCATTCAACGACGACGATCTGGACCCTGGGGAGAAAGAAAACATCCGGCTGGTCCTAGACACCGCGGTATGCGCTAAAGAGCCGATGAGCGTGACGACAATGACGAAGTTGTTGGGGCGAGACGGTGACGAGGACGTGATACACGCACTGCAACATCTTCGTTCAGTTCTCCAGGTCTCTCAAGACACCAACCTGATCTCCACGCTCCACGCTTCTTTCCCCGACTTCATGCTTGATCTCGAGGGCTCGAAGGATCTGGGCTGCGCCCCCGCGAAGCACCACTCATACCTATCTCTGCGCTGTTTCAGCACGATGGAGTCCTTGCTGCGGTTCAACATCTGCGAGCTCACATCATCCTTCGATCTTGACGAGGGGATTCCTGACCTCGCGAAAAGGCTCGAGAAAGCAATACCACCGGAGCTGCTCTATGCTTGTCGCAACTGGGCAGACCATTTAGTGTCCGTGGAAGCTCAGAACGATATTTGCTCTGTATTGGAAAGATTCCTGTCGAACCGACTACTATTTTGGATGGAGGTTCTAAACCTGAACCGGTGCATAAATATTGGCGCCAGAGGGTTGTTTCAAGTGCAAGCATGGGCCCAGGTAAGCAGACGATACATGCATCTGTTACCGGTTTTCTGACGAACCTCCAGAGGACTGGATGTCCAATCGACCTCCAGCAGCTTGCTCGGGACGCTGCGGGATTCGTGACGATGTTCTCGTCGAACACTGTCTCGCGCAATACCCCCCATATTTATATTTCTGCATTACCATTTTGGCCCGAGCAGCGGCCTGTGTCGAAACACTACTCGCAGAAAATGCAGGGTCTACCGAAAGCAACTGGAACGGGGATGAGAAGGCGGGAGTCTGCGGCGCTTGCTGTCTGCGTCACTCCCGGCGGTCTATGTTGTGTTGCACATTCATCTGACGGCGCATACATCGCCTTTGGCTCTTCCGACAACACCATACGGATCTGGGACGCGTACACCGGAAAGATGATCGGCGAACCGCTTGAGGGTCATACCAATAGGGTCAGCTCCGTCGCGTGCTCGCCCGACGATGCACGCATTGTCTCTGGGTCCGATGACAGCACGATACGGATCTGGGATGCCCACACCAGAAAGGTGATCGGTGAACCGCTCGAGGGTCATACCGGTGCGGTCTCGTCAGTTGCATTTTCGTTCGATGGTACACGCATCATCTCTGGGTCTCACGACAACACGATACGAATCTGGGACGCACACTCCGGCAAGATGATCGGAGAGCCGCTTACAGGGCATACCAATGAGGTCAACTCAATCGCATACTCGTCCATTGATGCACTTGTTGCCTCTGGGTCTGACGATAATACTATACGAGTCTGGGATGCCCTCACCGGCAAGATGCTAGGCGAGCCACTCGAGGGCCATACCGGTGCGGTCATGTCGGTTGCGTTCTCGCCCAACAACTCACGCATTGTCTCTGGGTCGACTGACAACACGATACGGATCTGGGATTCCCGCACCGGCGAGATGGTCGGTAAACCGCTCGAGGGTCATACTGGTTGGGTCCGCTCCGTTGCGTACTCGTCCGACGACGCGTATATTGTCTCCGGGTCTTATGACAACACGATACGGATCCGGGACGCCCGCACCGGCAAGATGGTTGGCGAGCCCCTCGAGGGTCATGCCAGCGGGGTGCGGTCGGTTGCATTTTCGTCCGACAATGAACGCATCGTCTCTGGGTCTGGAGACAACACGATACGAATCTGGGATACGCATATTGGCAAGAAGATTGATGAGTCACTCGAGGGTCATGCCGATACGGTCTACTCAGTTGCATACTCGTCTGACGATGCACTTGTTGTCTCTGGGTCTGCCGACAACACAATACGAGTATGGGATGCGCATACCGGCAGGCTAGTCGGAGGGCCGTTCGAGGGCCATACCAATGTGATTAGGTCGGTCGCGCTCTCGTCCAATGGTGCACGCATCATCTCTGGGTCTGGTGACAGGACAATACGAGTCTGGGACGTACGCTCAGGCGAGATGATCGGAGAGCCGCTTATAGGGCATACCGATGAGGTCAATTCAGTTGCGTACTCGTCGGATGATGCACGTATTGTCTCCGGGTCTGATGACGACACAATACGAGTATGGGATGCCCTCACTGGCAAGATGATCGGCGAGCCATTCGAGGGTCACACGAGTGGGGTCTGGTCGGTCGAGTACTCATCCGACGACACGCGCAT
>MU132185.1:118513-134561 GCA_015039395.1 Ceratobasidium sp. AG-I
TGCGTCCCAGATCCGTATGGTGCGGTCGTCAGAGCCGGAGACGATTCGAGTGCCATCGTGCGAGAACCCAACCGAGTTGACCGACCTGGTATGACCTTTGAGCGGCTCACCCACCATCTGACCGGTGTGTGCGTCCCAGATCCGTATGGTGCGGTCGTCAGAGCCGGAGACAATTCGAGTGCCATCGTGCGAGAACCCAACCGAGTTGACCGACCTGGTGTGAGCTTTGAGCGGCTCACCCACCATCTGACCGGTGTGTGTGTCCCAGATCCGTATGGTGCAGTCGTCAGAGCCAGAGACAATTCGAGTGCCGTCGTGCGAGAACCCGACCGACCTGACCGAATCGGTGTGACCTCTGAGCGGCTCACCCACCATCTGACCGGTGTGTGCATCCCAGATCCGTATGGTGCGGTCGTCAGAGCCGGAGACAATTCGGGTGCCGTCGTGTGAGAACCCAACCGAGCTGACCGAACCGGCGTGACCTTTGAGCGGCTCACCCACCATCTGACCGGTGTGTGCGTCCCAGATCCGTATGGTGCGATCGTCAGAGCCAGAGACAATTCGGGTGCCATCGCGAGAGAACCCAACCGACCTGACGCAAGCGGTGTGACCTCTGAGCGACTCACCCACCATCTGGCCGGTGTGTGCGTCCCAGACCCGTATGGTGCTGTCGTAAGAGCCAGAGACGATTCGAGTGCCATCGTGAGAGAAACCAACTGAGTTGACCGAAGCGGCGTGACCTCTGAGCGGCTCACCCACCATCTGACCGGTGTGTGTGTCCCAGATCCGTATGGTGCAATCGTCAGAGCCAGAGACAATTCGAGTGCCGTCGCGTGAGTGCCCGACTGAGCTCACATAGTCCAGAGCAGTGCACACTGCCAGAGGTGTTGACTTCCGCCTCTCTATTGCCGTTCCGGCTATGCTAATCAGGCCTTGCATTGTTGGCAAGTAGTGCCTTGAAACCGGCCTGTGGTCTGGCCAAAACGGCAGTGCAGAGATATATATGTGGGGAGTGCTGCCTGACATTGGACTCGTCGAGAACGCCAAGGCAAAACCCCAAGCATCCACAGCAAGTTCTCGGACATCGTTCGAGCTACTGACACCCTGTTTATACATCAGAAACACAGTTGCACGCGTGTAATTTAATTCCTAACCTGTAGCCAGGATTGCACTCGATGCAAAGCACCAACGCCCGCCGGCATGTGTTGCTTTAGGTTCATAACCTCCATCCACAATAGCAGTCGCGAGGAAAGAAACTCATGCAGAGCGCTAAGAAGTGCAGGCGAGGCCTCTCCAAGCATGAGATGAGACCCCCAGTGTTGGCAAGCATAGAACATCTCATCTGAGATTGCGGTTTTGACCCTTTGGTCGAAGTTGGGTACGTAGCCGACGCCCTCGTTGCATTTGCCATCGTCACCATTTTCATCTTGGCCATCTTCATCTTCACCATCTTCATCTTCATCTTCGCCAGGTTCATCTTCATCTTCGCCATCTTCTTCATCATCGACCTCCTCCCGGTTGTCTTCGCCGTTTTCGTTATACTTGTCAAACACATATGAGGACTCAAGGTCGCAGATGTTGAACGGTGGGTTGCACATTCCAATGAAATCAAAGCATCGCTGAGCAAGTAGTTCGTTGTAGCGCTGGGAGTTACAGTAAAACGTTCCGGAACGATCCTTGCCGAGAATGTAGTCGGGGAATGACTCGTGGAACGTAGTGACTGTCCCATTTGTCTCTGAAGACAAGTGCAGCACTGAGCAAAGCGGTCGTAGCGCGGCTTCCACCGACCCTACGTCAAGCTTCAGTAGACCAGCTATGACACCGACCGTCATCAGCTCCTGAGCGCATATAACGGTGTGCAGAATGGCTTCCATCTCACTTCGCTCGGACTCATCCAAATCGTTGTCATCGAGCGCTGCCCTGAGTATATCTTCGTACAACGCATCGATCTCCACAGAGCTGCGTGTTTGCGACGAGCTGGACGCAGCTAACACCTGTGCAAGCCGCTTGCCGCTCCGGGAGAAATTATCGAATTCGATGTAGCGCACAACAGTGGCTGCATAAATGAACAGCACACCAGACTGATCCACAAGCTTCTCGAGGGTAGCATCGGTCAGGGCTAGTTTCGGAGACACCAGCTTGGCCTTCAGATAGGTTTGGATGTCCTCTCGTACAACGGAGTGCTCGAGGTTATGCAGGTCCAGCTTTATCGGAATACCTCGGCTCTGTTCGGCTCTCATTTGGTCCTGGATCCGTGGCTCTGGGCGGCTGGTCACGAAGAACTTGATCGGAAGCCCCGGAGCGTGCGCGAGCAAAGTCTCGAGGATCTGGTCGACGCCGTCCTTGCTGTCGCATTCGTCCAGAGCATCAATCGCTACTACCAGATCGGGCAGCAGCTGATCTCGCACCGCCTGCAAGGGCTCGACGATCAGCTTCTGAAACTGCGTCGACACTTTGAGCGTGTGCACGTCTGGGGATTGCTCGAGCACGCCGGAGAGGGTATGCTGGAAGGCAGACGAGAATCGAGCGAGCTGATATGCGACGGTAGGTATGATATGCCTGACGTTACGACATGCTGGAAGCTGTCGCGAGCAGAAGAAGCTGGCAGCCAATCTCAGGCTGCCCTCGAGCTGATCGCAGAAGCTGTACGCGATGGTAGTCTTGCCGGTGCCCGCCATGCCGTTGAGCCAGTAGATCTTTTTACTTTCGCTGTCTTCCGCCCATGCTTTGAGCTGTTGCAGAAGGTCTACTCGTGTCCTCGGTATACATCCATTTCGACGTAAGTCCGTTGCCTCAAATGAGCCGTATTGCGCAGCCAGCGATGGAGTAAGCTTTTCCAAACGGCGTTCCTGGACGTTGGATTATTTCGTTTAGCAAACACACTTCCTGAATATGATCTCCGTACCGTTGCCTGATTATCTACGGTCTTCCAGATATTGATGTTCGCATGGAGCTGCATACTACTTAGTACGCCACTCATAAACGTTTGAAGCGCACTCACCGAAAACCTCTCAAGGAGCCTCTGGATCCGCCGGTAGCATTCCAGTATCTCGTCCGCGTCCTCCTTTGCCTCGACGGTCCGTTCGAACCTGTTCCGCCTTCCCTTTTCCTTCACAGTCCTTATCTCCTTTTCGATGCCCCTTTACTCGCACATTAGCGCATTGTGCCTAGTTCATAATTTTTAGACCTACTTGGAGAGATTTAAGAGGCTGGATATTGTCGGTGGTGACGGGGTTGAACCGTTCAGACAATTAAACAGATCCCAGAATAGTAAGTCGAGCTCGGCTCCAAGCTTCTCATAATCTTCGCGTGCTTTGGCTTCCCGCTGAACAAACAGAGACGTTAGACACGCAGCCATCAAAATGTAATGATGCGAGCACGTACCTCATAGATGTTAATGCATTCCAGTATTCCGCCGACTGCAGACTTGAGCGGTCCAAATGCATCGGCGCTTGCGTTGAGCAGATCAAGCAACGTTTTGAGCCCGGACCAGGTCGTGCTTTTGGCGCTTCGCCCAGCGCCAGGAGCTGCGGTCGAAGCGGACGAGGTGCCTTTAGCAGGTTCTATATTTCGCACTACAGGCCAGGTCGAACGACTGATCTGGGATGTCGCTGATGGTGTGTCTGCGGAAACTAGGACTGGAGCAGTGGCAACCAGTTGCGGGGCAGCGCTTGGTGCGACCTGACATGATGAACCAAAAGGCGCAGGAACGGTCGCATCCGATGGAGGTTCTGAGAGTGTGACGGTGGGCACAGGGGTGTTTGTTCCCCCGGGGTTGCTTATCGGGACAGAAGATGACTGTTCAGCCGCAAGCTCAGGTGACGAAGTCCGACGTATCTTGTTCGCATAATCCTGCGCTTTCTGCTTTGCTTTCCGTTTGATACCAGTAAACATAGTGTCCATAGGAGAAGGGAGGTAGGCAGAAAGGTTACGAGGCTAGGCAGTTTATATAGATGATCTTGGTGACAAGCGTAGCAAGTGATCCTCGAGTTGTCCTCAAGGCTCAAGGCGTGTGTTCAGGGTCCTGCCCATCTCCACGGCGCTTAGAACGTCACACTCGAACCCCTGTTCTATCGACCATCTCGTCATAAGGCAAAGCCACAACCAAGTGTACCCTCTTTGAACTCTGATTAAGATCTACAACACGCCTCGGTAGGTAGTCCGAATGAATATCCGCCCCCTAACGAGCTTACTCTGGAATCTAGGTCTAGCGCGCGGAGGTTTATTATAGAAGCTTGAAGGCTTACATACGAGTCTGTGCTCTCGACCCATTCCTCCAAGTGGTGAGGTGTGTCAGTCTGAGAGTCTGACAAAAATCTTCAGGAATAGGTAACATTAGGTGTCCTATCGAAACGTGAAGTGGGTGAGACGCTCCCGCACACCCAGGACAGGCCATCCCCTCCTCGGTTTTCTTTCTTTTTGCAGGAGATATAATTTTCTTGTTTTCTCCGTTAACAGTTCTTTGTGTGTTGCGGCTGCTCCGCTACTGGTGTTTCGTGCAGATGAATATGCACTCACCAGCTTGATATGTGCTATGTCTCAATTAACGAAAGAGGCGTAGGCCCTCGTAGCGGGAAAAGATCATGACCTCAACTGCCTAACCTCGGCCGTGTATTTCCTGGTTACTCGTATTCGCTCATGTACAAAGCTGACCAGTGTAAGCTACTGACCAGCTTGACGCATATATCCACTTGTCTCTGACCTTCGTCCACATAGCCACACGCCTTCCGCTGCCCGTTCTCCTTATCTTCTCTCATAACAATGTCAAACTTTTACGCTCTTAGGTGCCTACATGAGCTGAAATAATGACAGATACAGACAACTAGCTACTTCAGTCACGGTAGGGAGTCGAAGATAATCGTAGATTATCATAGCCGGACCGTGGGTATCAGCCGGGGTGTGTATTGCGGCTGCCCGCCGAGGATCCACTCTACCTGTGACGTCTCATAGTGCGTTTCCTATGAAATGATGAGCACAACGGGGCTGTGCAGTCTGATAAGATAACGTTTCTAGGCACGGCGCCGATCAATTGAACACGGACTTAAGCGCTCAAAAGAAAATCAGCCGGGACCGACGACCGCCCACCAGCAAAATGGCGATGCACAGGACGACGCCAGTGGCACTGAGCATCATAATATGCACACTTCTTCTCTACTTTTTCCTCGGCGCAGACCACATTCCGCACGTTAACCCCCGTTTCTGGTCCTCTCGCACCGTCGCACTCGCTCCAACATCTGTCCTCGACTTGTCCGACACACAGCTGTCAGCCCTGCACGCGTCGAACCCATCATTGGCAGGCTCATCTCCACTCCGCCAACGCCTCGCTCTCCTTGACCCTGTTTTACCTTCTCCGGATGCTCCACCGCACCCATACCTCGGCGTCGCATCCCGCATCGTCGTTATCGGGCTTGAACGCCGGATCGACCGTCGCGCGCACATGGAAAAACTCCGGCGCGCTATGGGGCTTGAGTTTGAGTATTCTAGCGCCATGGACCTTTCCGACCCGCGTATTTTCGAGATAAGGGAACGCGTGAGATGGGCGAGGGAGGAGAGTCGGAAGGGCGTCGAGGATGTCGTTCCAGATCTGAATTTTGCCTGGTCGGAGGAGGTGGAAAAGATGCTGAAGGATGGGCCGCCGGACGAACCTGTTGGTACGTTGATCGAGGAGAACGGGGATGCGCTAGAAGCTAAAATTAGCGTTTTACGTTTTTAGGCAATGAGCACGCGGATGTTTGGTCGTTGCACGATGACCTACGTTATGCTCGATTACCTCGATTGCCAGAGGTCCCAACGCCAGATACGCGGTATGTTCGCCCAGTACTCCAAAATTGTTTTGAATTATCTAATTTCAACTTACAGAATCCCTATCACCGTAATGGGAGGGTATAACATCACGATGCCGACCCCTCTCTCGCTAGCTATGGTCAGCTGTTGGTACTCTCATTACCAGGTTAGTAATATCATACCATGTCTACTCGCCTCGTTTAAACGAGTTCCTAGGTTATGCGCTCCATAGCAGACGGTCCAGATGAAGCAGTCGTCATCCTCGAAGACGACATCGACATGGAATTCGACCTCGAAAAGCGTCTACGCGGAATGTGGCCCGGTCTTCCAAAGAATTGGGACATCGTCATGATAGGTTCGTTCCTCCTCTCCTCCTCTCCTCCGCTCACCCCTATTCTCAATTCTAATTCGATGCTGGATATGTAGGGCACTGCCAATCCCACGAATGGGGACACCCAAAGCTCAAAAAAGCCCCTGCTCTACACCGTTCCACGCACACCATGTGCACCCACGCATATGTGATCTCCAAGCAAGGCGCGCGGAAGATGGTCAGGTTTTTACGGAGCGAGCGGTTTGCTTATTCTCGGCCTATCGGTACGTCTTCCTGCCTCTCATATTTTTAAATCAAATACTGATAATGATGTGTGTAGACCATACATTCATTCATCTGGGATATCACGAGTTGATCAACATCTTCTCAGTCCTCCCCGCCGTCGTTTTACAAACGAAAGACAACCCATCAGACATCGACGGCGGGACTGGAGGTCTCAAAACAGAGTGGTTAGTCGACAGCGTCCTGGAACGTGTCGACCTCCTCAACAAGAAAGCTGTCGGCGCGGAAGGTGTAAAGTGGGAAGGCGGTAAAGATCATTTGAAGGCATAGATGTGATTGTTTCTTAGGTTCTGCGGGTTTGCGCTGTCGATTTGTGTGTTTGTGGTGTAGAACTGTATTAGCGATGCAGAATTTACTGTATAAAGACATGCGTTGTACGTATATACATTTTTGTCTTGTTTTCATTTGAGATCGAGCTTGAAGCTGTTGCTGGCAGCCACGTGATTTTTTGCTCCTCCCTCGCGTGCTCCGCTCATGGAATAATCCCGCGATAGACGATGGAAATGACTGAAATGATAACGACAATAAGACGAGGGGAGGGTGACCTGAGACTGCTCTCTCTTGGTAAGTTTGTTCGGCCATTACTCTTTCTAGTTTTAGCAACTCACGCCGCGCTTGTTTGACCATAGACGGAGCAGGAATTTGTGGACTTTCAGCATTGGTAATCCTTCAAGAGTTTATGGGCCGCCTTCAGCACCTTTTGGGCCTAGATTCTACGCCGTGCCCGTATGAATGGTTCGATCTTATTGTTGGGAGCGGGACAGGCGGGCAAGTGCCCCTCCCTCATCCCATTGTCTCTCTAAATTTACTAACTTATCGCTGAATAAGAATCATTGCAATCCTCCTCGGGAGGCTCCGTATGAGCGCAGACCAAGCCATCGAAGCGTATTGCGAGATTATGAAAGAGGCGTTTGAGGAGAGGAAGTTGGTTGGAGGGGAGATGTACAAGGCTGCGAATCTGGAAGGTGCTGTTGGGAAGGTCGTCGAGAGATGTTTAGGGGATGGTGCGGCCAGTATGATTGATCCTCGGGCTGAAGATGAAGGATGTAAAGTGTGGGTTGCTCAATTATTATCACGGAGCCTGACTTATCCTTTTCGGATAGGTTCGTCTGCACCATGCTAGCACATAACATGACAGCCGGAATCCCCATCTTCATCCGTTCCTACAAAACCTCCCACAACGACGGTCCAGAATGCACAATCGTCCAAGCCGCACGCGCAACCTCTGCGACTATCGGTTTATTCAAACCAGCTATCATCAACGACCAAGGTATCAAGCTATCCTATGTCGACGCCAGATTGGGAAACGCCAACCCAACAGGATGCATGCTCTCCGAAGTAGAACATATATTTCCAGACCGACTTGTTTCGTCCATCCTTAGCCTCGGAGCTGGACGGACTCTTCCACCTGGGATCAACAATATTTCAGACTTGGGAATGAGTATAGCGACTGATCGGGAACGCGTGGCTCAAGAGTTGGCCCGCAGGTTCCAATATACCGAGGAGTTTTATTTCCGGTTCGATGTTGAACATGGGTTGCAGGATATTGGGTTCGGAAGTTGGGAGAAGATGGGGGAAATTATTTCTCATACGAGGCGGTATACGAAGGAGATCGATGTAGATGAGAGGCTGGAGAGGGCTGTAAAGGCCTTTAGAGAGGGTAGGGAGGGGATTCCTGTTGCGCAAATAAGTGAGTTTTCAAAGCTCTTGTGTTGAAAATTACTTGCTAATGGGACACGAAGCTGGAGTTGTTCCGCCAGTCGAAGGGGTTGAGCCTTTGAAGAATTGTCCACCGCCGTCGCCCGCATTTACCGGACAGGAGCACGCGTTGGCTCAGATTCGGGATTATATGCTATACAATCTGCAGGAGCGACATGTGTTCGTATTACATGGACTAGGCGGGTCTGGGAAGACTCAGCTGGCTCTACAATTTGTTCATTTATATCGAGAGCTGTAAGTTTAAATTGTCATGCCCCAAGACGAGAGCACTCGCTAAACTCACCTTAGATATTCAGACGTATTCTACATTGACGCCACCTCGTCCAGTACAATCCAAGCCGGTCTCAAAAGCCTTGCTGTGACCAAACGAGCCGGCAAATCGAGTGACGACGCAATTGCCTGGCTTGCAACACACCACGAACAGTGGCTCCTCATATACAACAACGCGGACGATACGAAGCTGGATATACACAGCTGGTTCCCTCCTTGCGCCCATGGTAGCATTCTAATTACGACGAGGAATCGGCAGCTGGTCAATCATGCGCAGGGTGTGGGGGCGCATTATCAGGTTTCGGGGATGGTGCCGGAGGATGGGAAGGAGTTGTTAATTAAGACTGCGAGGGTGGCTGTGAGCGAAGGAGTTGAGCGGCTTGCTTATGAGATTGCGAAGGTACGTGCACTTCATTTACTGGAATATCAGTCATCATTTGACTTTGTGAAAACTCTGATTAGGAGCTAGGGTACTTGGCGCTTGCCATAGTTCAGGCGGGCGCATATATCTGTGTGCATGAATGCACCCTCGCAGGATACCTCGAAATGTACCGAGAATACCGGGGGGCGTTGCTCGAGGAGTACCAGGGTCTCGTTCAAAAGACGGACGACTACAAGTTGACTGCATACGCAACTTGGCGCGTAAGCTATCGACAGCTCCATCTCAATGCGGTTCGATTGCTCCAGTTCTTTGCGTTCATGCACCACGAAGGAATATCTGAAGACATCTTCCGCTACGCCAGTCTAAAGGCTGAAGAACACGAGTCTATTGCCCTGACCGACGAGGAACCGGCTATCAAGACCGCCGTCGTTGAATTTTTAACCGAGTTCAAGACATCCAATCATGTTTGGTACCGACCAGCATTTTTGAACGCTATCAACGAAATCAGGTCCTATTCACTTCTCGACTTTGACCCCACCAACGG
Organism: Ceratobasidium sp. AG-I; assembly: GCA_015039395.1. Lineage (NCBI taxonomy): Eukaryota > Fungi > Basidiomycota > Agaricomycetes > Cantharellales > Ceratobasidiaceae > Ceratobasidium > Ceratobasidium sp. AG-I. The sequence continues at coordinate 127,826 of MU132185.1, forward strand.
AACGTACTCGATTCACCCACTTGTACATTCTTGGATTCGCACGACCGTGAATGACGCTGGCGTCAGCTCTAAATCCACCGCCCTCCTGTTAGCCATGTCCATCAGGCGGGAGTTTAGTGCACAGGATTACAAGTTCCGAGCCACACTTGTTCCTCACATCGACGCCCTGTCTCTCGAGTTGGAATTCAAGTCAAGCATCGCCAGGGCCTTCGTTTTGGTGTATACCGAGGTCGGACGATTTCAAAAAGCGCAAACCTGGCTAACAATGGTGGTCGACGCCGATAGACGAACTCTTGGGGACGACCACTTGACTACTCTTGGCGACATGCACGAACTCGCTGTGATCTGCGACAAAAACGGCCAATATGAAAAGGCGGAAGCGTTGCAGACGCTGGTAGTGCAGTCTAGGACGCGGGTTTTAGGCGAATCCCACCCCGAGACGTATCGAGCTTTGGCCTACCTTTCTTTAACCTACCACGAGCAAGGGCGATATAATGAGGCAGAGCAGATTCAACTTCAGGTTGCGGAGGCGGCCAAGGTTCTACTGGGGCCGGAACACCGCGAAACTCTCCTGACTCTGCACTCACTGGCAGCGACGTATCAGGCGCAGGGGCGGCTGCGAGAGGCAGAGGCGTTACTCTCGGAGGTGATAGGGGCCGAGAAGCGAACCTTAGGAGCAGGTCATCCCACGACGCTGATGAGCATGCACAATCTGGCCGGCCTCCTCAGAGACTTGGGCCGACTTGACGAAGCAGAGGGGCTGGCAGAAGCGGTACTCGAGGTCTGGGGCAAGCTGTCCGGAGAGAATCATCCAGATACTCTGTCGTGTGAAGGGCTCCTAGCCTCGATATACCTAGACCAGAACCGACCAGAGGACGCGGAGCAGCTCCAGCTCAAAACTTACGAGCGCCTACAGAAGTCTTTGGGGAGCATGCACCCTCAAACGATGTCGACCATGAATAACCTAGCGTGCACATACATAAACCGAGGACGAGTGCCTGAAGCACAGACCCTACTGTTGCAATTGCTCACAAACGGGGCCAATCTCTACGGGAGCGACCGCGCCGAGGCGTTCTCTAACATGGCCAACCTTGTGTCCGAGAATGGACCCCACGGTAGGTTAGCGAACCTAGAGAGGGCGCCTACGGGAGGATCGGACGCTCAGCCCATCCAACGCTTCAAAGCCATTGCGTCAAATATCGCGGTCGTGAAGACTAATTTAGCGCATACATTCGCTGGCCAGTCTAGATGGATCGAGGCAGAATCACTCATGAAAGAGGCTCTCATTACCCAAGACTCTATTTTAGGGACGAGTCATCATACTTCGCAAGCTAGTCGTCGTTTCTTGGCCCAGATTGAACAGCACACTCGCCCGGCAATTCACGCTAGAAAGCTCTACCCAACAATTGCGTTCTTCCTATTTCTCGTCTCTGTAGTTCTATCATATTGTATTTAAAGCTTATATTTTAAGTTTACGAGTTCTTGAGCTGAGTATTATGCTTATAAAACAATGGCGTCATATTCGCCCGGCTAGAGCCATCAGAAAGACTAAAGGCCTTGAAAGGGCTATTGTTTTTCGATAGAAACCCCCCTGGGTTTAATACTCCAACATAGGATACTCCAAAATATGTTCGATGGGTAGGCCGAGCTGAATCGATCTGGCCAGTGGCATCACGCATATCACACATGACCTAGTCTTTACGAGACACCTGTCTCGTCGCAGAATAGATTCGAGTTTGGTTGCTCCTCTTTACTGTATACTCATTTGGTCACACAGACCCTTAGGCTACAATTTCGCCGAATATATGCGGCTCACACCTATAAACCACCGCTGTGCAGTGCTCAGAGACAGATGCCCCTCCCCCTCCCCTCCACTTTCAGGCATTCATGTTCTCCTGAAGATCCGTTGATTGTATCTAGCCAATATATAACAGGTAGTTTTGGATGATGATCAACACCTTCCAATAGGATTCGCAGCCCATAACATAAAGTAAGCTTCAAGGAAAATTGCCGTTTTCCTGCAGATTCATGCAATGGAATAGTCGCTCGATTGATAAGCGAATCAAATAAATATGTTCATGTATATGCCACTTACCGAGTTACTAGGACTCCTGAGTAGAATGAGATCGTTACCACGGTTGGCGAGGCCTCTCCGCCCTCTAGTTTCGATCCAAGTTCCAACCTCGCACATCACAACCGAGACGCAGAGAAACACAAACGCAATTCCAACAGGAATCATGGTAACCAGAATATATTCAGTGCCTTTTGACTCGATACCTAACCCCGACCCGACGACTACCATAGCGGCTAGCCCTGCGAGTAAGGCGATAGAAGAGTACGTGGCTAGTATCGCTGGAAGTGCCATCATAAAGGCTACCGACCTGACTGACATAGGTCTGTCCGACAGCAAGGTGCCTTGTGCGAGGCGACCGATAGCTTCGTCCGAAGATCCTCCAGCAGCGATCGTTAGGTAGGTGATGAGAATGAGTCCTTCCAAGGAAAGGCCAAATGCGATACTGTAGAAAGCAGTGACTAGCCAGTAGATGTCTGTTTTACTACTCGTCGCCTGTATAGCAAGTGCTGCCGCGCTCGTTGCTGTAATGACTGAGACCTATGTCAGGGGGCGGTTCTTGAGTTCCGTATGTCTCAATTTACACTCATGCCGAACGCATGCTTACTGTTATATTTAGTCGGTCCCATTCCTCCTAAAACCAATAGAACATGGGTGGAGTTTAGCAGAATTTTCAAATTCCCACGTGCGTGTTTACTTGCCTGTTGTTTTTGCCTCAAAGACTTCTTCGAGTCTTCCCCGCCTACATCGGAATAGACTGCTGGGGTTGACCAGGGTTCATGCTCGTCTGATGGAGCGAGGTCTTCAAATAGTCGAAGACGTTCTCTATACTTGGCTGGGAAACCAAGTGTGAGGATGCACACCACAATCCACAGGACCCAGCCTGGTGTAAGCGTAACCTGCTTCGACCGCTCTGTGTAACTAAGCGAATAGGACATAATCAGGTGCAGCTGAATAGATCTGTTGTTGAGCGTGCAGAAAATGCCTGTTGGAGGATTCTAATATGAGAGATGGCTGAAGACTCAAAAATGTAGGTGTTCGGGTGGGCAGTTATACTTACGGCGATTTGGGTATACACTCCCCATGCGAATTATCAATCAGTGAAAGGCTCCATCCCTTCAAGGCGCCCTCCCGTTGAGCCGCGCTAATCTTATTGGTATATCCGTGTCCGATGCTTAACCTTGCTGTTTCGGCACTATTATAGAAGGCTGCGAGGATAATGCCTATGAAAATAGGCAGTGCACCAAACATGAAGGCCTCTGACTTTGAATTATGTGTTCTTACAGGCAAACGCACCCAATCCACGCCTTTTGGGCTACCTTCTCATGTGTGCTTGGGTCGCTCACTGATAGACGCCAGCACAAGAATCGCCAATCAGGTAAATAAGCTCTCCCTCCAGCCCCATATATTTGCCAACACGGGAGCTTATTCCAGCGTGTTCGGCAAGCACCACATGAAGATCAGCCGTCTGACCCGTGTCAATTGAATGAGGGTTTGCGGAACGCATATAGTCAATCATATGGCGCTCCATTTGTAAAATTATTCACATAGACATTTCCTTAAAACACAGTTTTCATTTTCCCGTTTTTAACAAAGATGAGCACATGGGTCTCGAGAATGTGGGCATAAACATGTCATACAAGAATACATAGAATAAATCAAGGCTATATGCGCCCAAGTGCACTAGGGTGGGTAGCCCTCTATGTATGGGTGTGTTTTTTGCTTGATAACCATTATCCCATATCCATCTAATTCACTAGTAAAACGAGTTGTAAACTGTGGGTTTAAGTATGGGACGAATAATTTTACAAATGGAGCGCCATAGTTACATTGCTCAGGGTGAGACTCACCACAATTAAACCGGCATTCAGATCGTTTCCTCGATCGATTTGCGACTTGTGGAATACTATGCCAGAAAAATAAATTCATTACCCGAGTATCACAAAGGTTTAGTGTAATTCTCCTGTTGAGTTCATCCGAGCATCGAGAGCCGAAGTTGGCTATTTGGAATCCTCTCCTGCGCAAAGCCACTTGCGCACTCAATATTAGAAGCTTGACTTAAAAAATTAGACATAAAAATCGGGGCGCAGATTACTGTTCACCACAATCTCATGTAACATGTCAGGAGACCTTGAAGTTGCTTGCAGGCGTTACTTCGAACACCGAACCCGAGCTGTCAGAGTTAGCCGAAAGTCCACTTTGATATAAGCACATTGCGGATTTAGTGTTAACCCATGTGTCTGACCTGATGAGAAGCATTTGCTACAACTTGACTACCAAGACCGCTGATTCATTCCCTTGAGCACACATGCATGAAGTGATATACAGAATCCGCCGCGGCCAATGCCTTATTGCCAGAGATCTACTCACGATAAGTTCAAACTGCATAAAGAGATGCACACAAAGTATATTTATTATCGCCAGCCCTACGAGTTTCTCGTCAGCTCAGGAAGTTGCCCTATGTTCGAGGGTTCGATATCGTCTTTCTCAAACATTGCGGACTGAGGTTGTTGTTATTTCGCTAATGATTAGATTAAGCCGATCTTTGGGGAATCATTGAACTTACCTCCACTCTAGATGTTGGAGGAGTCGCCGTACGATATTTATTTTCGTTCGCCGCCAGATATAGCCTCCGCCCTCGGATCTCGACCCAAGATCCAATCTCGCACATTGCAATCGAAACGCAGAGGAATACGAACGCAATCGATACTGGAATCATCGTCACCCGGATATATGGAGCGCTCTTCAACTGAATGCCCGGCCCAGGACCAGCCAACACCATAACTACCAGTCCTGCAAGCAGAGAGATAGAGGAATATGTAGCAAGTATTGCCGGAAGAGCCATCATGAAGGCTACTGGCCGAACTGACATACGGCGTTTGGACATCAAAGTGCCATTGGCAAAACGACCAATAGCTTCGTCGGAGGATCCCCCAGCGACAATAGTCATGTGGGTGATTGAAATAAGACCTTGCAAGGATAGGCCAAATGCTGTACTATAGAATGCGGTGACTAGCCAGTAGACCTCTGTCTTATCACTTGTAGCTTGTATGGCAAGTGCTGCCGCGCTCGTTGCCGTGATAACTGACACCTATGTGCATATACGTTTCATGAGCGTCTAAACTAGAACTACACGACCCAGCATGCGCAACACAGCAGGGATAAACTCACCGCAATATTCAACCGATCCCACTCCTCCTAGAAAATTTGGGCCAACAGCGATGTTTTAGCCTTAACAATAGGCAGAAATCATTTCATTACCTGCTGCTTTTCTCGCATCGTCCTTTGAGAGTCCCTATCCTTATGTTTGGGTCCCCTATCGGAGTACTCCGGTGGAGTAGACCAGGGAATGGATTCATTCGGTGGGGCAAGGCTTTCGAAGAGCCGTAGTCGCTCGCGATACTTGGCTGGAAACCCGAGTGTGATGACACACAAGGCAATCCATGCGATCCAATATGGTGAAAGCTCCGCTCCTTTGGAAATTGGCGTAGTGTTTTTGATATGCCGCATAACTGTATTTAGAAAGATTTCGTGGTAGATGATAGGAGAGAGCTAAGGATCTGGACGCAACGGGGGACGAGAGGCGCTCGGTTTGGTGGATAGCTGAGCGTCTGGGTATGGGCCATTTAACTTGGGGGTAAGCAGGTTAGACGCTGTCCGCATGAGCAATCAGTCAGGTGAAAAGCCCTCCTTTTCGTTGAGATGCAGTACACGTAGCCGTGCCGGCCCATGCTGCGCTCTCAGGTTAAAGGACTGCCGGCATCCTTCGGGCAACATACCACTCCGAGAAAATAGCTTGTGGTAGCATCGTGGCCAATTGTAATAATAGGGCTGGTCATGTACTTCCTCAAATAGCAGCGTATAGACCTCGCTAAGCCTTATGCTACAAGCTAGCCTCTCGTTAAGGCAAGCAATTCTGAGCCATGCACCTCGAAGCTGGCGTAATCATCGACCCCACCTCAGTAGTTTGCTATATAAGACATACCACAGAAGCGACGTTTTCATATGTGCCATTGATAGACGCCGAAATCTTGTTCCCATTCCCCCACCACGCCCCAAATAACTTAGTATAGACCTACAGTATGCGGCCTTGCTGCGGCTGGGGAAATTAGGGTGTCGATTAACCGAGCGAGTTTAACGCCATAGGTCAGTTTGACGTACCCTTATCAAGGTTCAGACAACGCATACAGTTATGCATTATGGTAGGCGCCTACGATGCTAGAGTAGGATGCACACATCTGTGGGTGGGAAAAATTATTTCTAGCTGTGCATTCTGATACAACTACAATAGCGCTGTGGTATGTTATACAGTGGGTATAGTGGCAGGTCAAAACCAGTTCGGGACGTTGGTGGTACCCTCCACCCTCAAGAGACGAATAGGCAACTAACAAATCTGAAATTGTTACATCATCTACGTTAACGCGTCAGTTCAGGCTGAGCGCATATATGTTAAGGTAGCATTAGGACTTACCGAAACTATTTCAGCTAAATACGACTCATAGGGGTCGGTGGCTCGGATCCCGCTTGAGATTCCACTTCCGCCAACCCGTACTTCTCATCATTAATGCATCGGCGATTATGTTGCTCGACCCAGGTTCCAATCTCGCAAAGCGCAACCGAGAAACAGAGCGCTAAGAACGCAATGATGATCGGTACCATTGCTAC
>MU132185.1:160999-208062 GCA_015039395.1 Ceratobasidium sp. AG-I
TGAAAAAGCAGAGGAACAGCGTTGTCTGCGGGTGGAGTCCACGTGTTACCTAAACCAGTAGGATGTGTTAATAATGCGCATGCATGGGTGGGGATTGCGTACCATTGAGGACCCAGCCGAACTCGTCAGTGCGAGTGACGTTCATACGCAGAGTCAAACTTGGGTTTCCTATAGCTGGAATATTAGTTCGAGTGTTTTAAAGTTGCCTGAGGCGAACTAACCTTGAGGTGGGGGTGTGTTAGGAAACGGTGCCAACTTCGCAGTGACGAGATCTGTGCCACCGTTAATACTATTGCCCAAAGCCATTAGCCAGCATTCAACCCAACGAAGGAAAACTGTGCTCACATGGTCCCAGCATAGTCTATATACTACAATTCCAACCAACACTTAAGCAATTAGCACGCATACACCCACTAATAATCAACCAACACATACCGGCGTCTTCGCACCAGGCAGCGTGGACGTCTGCACAAATCCATTTCCAGTCGTTCCGTTCGTTGTGTAGGATAAAATTCCGTATCCAGAGATAAGTTGGGGTAAGACGACTGCGGCGACGCGGATAGTGTAGTCTGCGACAGGTTGGTCTAGCTTTACGAAGAATTGATAGCGCTCGCCTACAATCGTGTATGAGATAAGGTAAAATTTCGATGTAAGATAGGAGTGACATACCTATGGGGATGAGAACAGAAGTTGCGACTTGGACGTTGACATATCCACCATCAGCAGCGTCTGAAACACGTACTCATTAAGCGTTAGGCTTTTGAAAAGCTTTATGTAGAAACTTACAAAAGTAGAGCTTATGCTGGTCGATCGAAACGCGCAAGTCCCAAACACCACCACTATTCTAAAACACAATAAGATCAAGTGAGGTCAGCCATGTAATGTCATAGATGAGATGTTATAGACGCACGAGTAAGTTGAACGACACCCATCCATCAGACTTGTTAACGGTGAATACTTCGTACGTCATCGACGAGTTCGTACATTGGTACCACATGACCGGGTCCACCAGGTTGGGCTAAATCACATTCAGTAATTTGTAAATAGCTATGCAGACATGTACGAACCTGGGAGTCTGGGTAAGGATACATTAGTGTTGCGTTTGGATACATCTATCAATACCTGTCAGTCACTCAACCGGCCACGGCTATTATTTGTCAATCTACTCACGCATCTGAAGATACAATCCTCAGTTAGACAGCCCATGTGTAATATATAACAAAGTACTCGCCCTTTCTTAGTAACAGGTAACTGCAACGGATTCGCCGCAGCCTGCAGCGTAGCCATACTCGGGCACCGAACAGGTCCCTTCCCATTAACCAATATATTATCCGTGCACAGCTGCTCAATATCCGTACGGTGCCATTCGGAGGTCAAGTATTCAGACGTATAGTGTCTATAATCATACCTGCAAAAGTGAAGACGAAAGTTTAGATGTGCAGGTTAGGGAAAAGGCTCCGGAGAGTGGACGTACACGTTAAGAGGTAGAGGGTTGAGTTCGGCCTTTTGAAGTTGGGCGAGAGCGGTGGTGTCATTTGTGATTTGGTTGAATGGCTTGAGGCGGGTGGATGATGGGCGGATGTAGATCGTGCCTTGGATAAACTATGAGTTCACGGGCCAGAGACTTGGTATTAGTGAACGTACCTTTCAGACCATCGTCGAGTTGAGATTTCTGAAAAGCATGGACGAGTTAACTTGTGCACGATACCATATATAAAGCGTGAGTGCGTACGCTATGCGAGTGATACCCTACACCGACTTGTCAGTCAGACTTCCTAGAAGATATACACGTCCGACCAACTCACAATGATGGCCAGACTGGCTAACGGTAAAGTTATACACGAATTTTTGACCAGGGTTGATAGGGTACTGAGTAAGACCTGGGACACCGTCCGACCATGGTGTTTTCAGTTGCGATATACTGAGCAAGACGATATTAATAAATATATACGAGAGCAAAGGGTGGCTACGTACCCGTGCCAGTGCATAGTGATAGGCTCGAATCCTTTATTCGTTACAGTAACCTAAATGAAAGTAAATATATATAGTCGGCTAAAGGGGAATAGGAGGGGAAGGCTTACGGAGATATTGTCGCCTTCGTCCCAGACGAGATGCGGACCAGGCGTCTGGCCGTTGATCAGCCACGAAGGACGCGGTGTACCATCTGGATTGCTCGTTCCATTCGTGACCTTCATTTAAAAAACAAAGTCAGAAGTATTTCTATCGAGAGAAGGAATAAAACGTACCACTAGACTATGTTGGCGGAGGGCAGCGAGGCAGACTTGTGATAGAGCCGCAGCGACAAGGGCAAACCGAAACGGAGAGTACATGGTTCTGAACGAAAGAAGTATGAGAACAAAGTGAATACAAGAGTTCAAACGACTCCTTGAACGACTAACTCACCACTCCTCTCCTCTCTCTTTTATACTCCTACGCACTAATTGCCCATCTTGCCCACTCCTACTCCCCATCACACTCCCACCGCGCTCGAAATTGACCTTGTACCTCCTTTCATCAACCCAACCCAATCCAGCGTACGGCCCGCCTCTCATCTATCTCCCGCCCGCATGCTCCTGTCAACTAGACCACAAGCCAAGCACAACTCCAAGAGGGCCAACAGCTCGGTTAGACTTAAACGACGACGTCCTACATCGGACTGACATATCATTGATCCTTTACTTGTGGGCGCCCCATTTTCGATTATGCAAGCGAGAGGAGATATGGTGGAAGCGGAGAATAGACATGAGTCGGAGAGAGAGTCGGGGTGCCTGATCATGCGAGTGATTTGGGTGTGGATCAATCATGACTCTTGGGTGGGTGGGTATGAGATGCGAGCCGAGGGGACCAAGCAGGGACATACAAGGTGTACGCTTGTGCTTGCCGGAGAAATATCAGGTACGAGATAGGCACCTAAGTGATTGGAGTACTGTTTAGGGAGGAGAGAGAAGGTGATGACGATGAGGGACGGGTGGAAGCGAAAGGTGAAAGCAGGTGGGTTGGACGTGTATCATGGTTGGGGTTTGGAGAATCGGGAACCTGTGATTAAGTTTGGTGTGTAAGTATTAGATAGAGGAAGGAAGAGATAAAAATACAAACTTAATGGACGTTTGTTTTGTCACTTTGAAGTGTTAACGCCAGAGGTGTTGGAAGTTCGTAGCCACCTGACAATCATTAGCCACATGGATCCCCTCACCTGGACAAACATCATTACCGTTACATGAAATCCCCCTCCTGCCGAACCACCACATCCAAGTCCTTCACCATGAGCTCCCAAGACCGGCTCTCCACTCCCCTCCGACTCCAGACTGTTTCCCAACAGTCTATCCAGACGCCCCATATGCACGCGTTGTGCAGTGCGTTTTTGGACGAGTACGAAGATCGAGTCCGGACGAGCGCGGGGGATCGCAGCACAAAATTGCAGCTAGATACGCTGTGCGAGGCGTTGAGAGAGGAGGCGATCGGGATGGGCAGCCAGAGGGAGGTTGCATTCAGACAATAGAATGTCTGAGATCGGAAACTGCGAGTGTTCGGCAAGGTACGTGTCCAGGCCGCATAAACGGGATGTGTCTGAGAAACGTTCGAATAGCGTAATTCCAATGCATTTGGGGATGCGGGGAACGTGCTGCAGGGTGCAGGCAGGGTACACGATCTGGGTCAATAAGCCACACACGGTCTATATTACAGTGGAGGCAAGCTCGCTCGTCGATAAAGGCATGTGAAGACTGGCGTTGTACAAAAGTTAAACTTGGCAATAAAATTCCCATCGGTTGCCATAAACAAAAGCATAGCACGAGATGAAGTCAGGGAATGATGTAAGTGGCCGGCACGTGGAACGCGTTCGGACATGTTCCTGCGACGACCACGAGCCAGACGCCAGCAGAAACCTCAGCTTTCCTCTCCTCTTATCACACGCTCTTTTTTCTCGACTGCTATCTAATAATTATTACAACACATCTATTCCGTTGGAGCCGCAGCATCATCAGCAGCACAGCCCAGAACACCCCACTGAGCTCACGACCACCGCACACCCAATCTCTCACCTCACAAAAGCTACAGCGCATGGCACAAGTCGTATACGACCAGCATCCGCTTGGAGACTATTTAAAAGGTGCGTTAGAATATACAACTCGGCTGATGTAGTCTGACATTCGGTGTCTAGATGAGGCTGGCGAACAGGCCTCGAGCATGACCATGCCTGGGGGAGATAATCCTGTGGCGAGCGAGGCCGAGTACACGACGGAAACAGACACCGCCAGCCACGACGTGTTCGATCCACTCGTGTCGGTCCTTCGCGTAAGTCCAACTCCACCATCACCGCACCCTATACACGAGTCTGCCGCACCCTCTGATCCGTTGCTATATGTTCCCAATCCGATTACCATTTTCTTCATTACGCCCCCTCTAATGATGCTGACGCCTACAATCTACTTGCAGCGAGTGTCGCACACCATCATGCTGCTCTCACGGCAGACCGCCCACCGCGAATTCGCCGAACGCTTCACACACGCTGTCGTCCTCTCACCCCTCCTCATCGACACATCCACAACCAACTCGACACCTCTCCCACACCATCCGCTCGCCCTCCCCGAGCAGGAACACGAAGACACGCCCGTCGTGCCCATCCACGCCTGGCCACTCGCCGCCGCCCTACTCGTCGTTGCCACCCTCCTCGCCGGCGGACTCACCTCGGCGTGCGTGATCGCGATCATCGCAGGCCTCGCGCATGCTACAAATGTCGCTCCCGAACACCATGCCAGACGCGTCCTCGCCGTTGCGTGCGGAAAATTAAGAAGCAGCGGCTGGCTCGGAGAATGGGAAGACGACCCGGCGCCCGTCATGCTCTCCGCACTCGACCGATGCGTCCAAGCTACCAGCGCATGGGACACAGTCGTGACCGAAGCAGTCGCGCTCCTCGAATCTGAAGAACGAACGTGAGTCCCATCTCCTATTCGCGCTCATATGACCTAGTTCTGATTTACTTACGTTCCCGCGCGCGTAGGCTGTTTTACGGTTCTTCCCCTCGCGCACCTTCCGCAGCGACTTCCGCCCTCCGAATCGCGCTTACGTCAGAGCTTAATACCGCGATCAATACCACGGACACGTTGCGTGCGCTATTCGCTCCTCTTACGCAACCGGCGGCCCTTGCGCCTCTTGCTGCGATGTACGCCCCGCCGACGTCTCCCCCGCCCGTGCGTGTGTGGAGCCATGCGCGGTATGCGAGTATTGGGGCTGGGCCGAGGGGTATGGATGCGTCCCCCTCGCCCAGTTTTCCCGGGACTGGGGGTGGGAGTAAAAGAAGTACGTGGGGTCCGGGGATCGGTGGGGGTGGGGCGTTCAGTTCTGGAGGAGGGAACTACGGAGGAAGTTTAGGTCTCGGCCGGCGTCGGACGAGCGCGCATCTGCGTCGGTCCAGGCTAGCTACACCCGATCGAGCAATGGGCGTCCCACTACCCGTAGACGAGGACGAAGATATCACAAAGGCCGCGTCCGACGCTGGAGAAGACAGCGTCCGACTCGCTCCTTTGCCCCAGTTTGCGTCTGATTCGGAGGCGGCGTCGACGCCGAGGACGCCCCCGCGCCGATCTCGGACTGCGCAGTCGCCGCTCTCGATTGGGTTAGGGACGCCTGGTTCGGGAACGTTCGGCTCTGCGGCGCTTTCCGCACTTCGTCGGACCTCTAATACCCCTATCCAGACGACGTCTCTTGCTGCGATTAGGCATTCGTTGAACGTTGCGCGTGCGAGTCGGAGGCATACGGCTGCGCATCTTATGGCGTTGCGGTTCACGGATGGGGACGGAGAGTACTGGGAGGACGTTCGGAGCGTGATGGGTCTTTTGAGTGCAGGGATGGAGGACGCTGCTGCTCGGTTGAGCGCAGCCGTCGAGGGGACCAAAGAAGGCGAAGGCGAATCAGTCGTCGGAAGCGAAGGTCTCGGCGCAACCGCCAGTCTAGTCGGGATCGTCAGCCCCATGTCCGCAGGGTTCGGATTCGCACCGACCATTCCGCCGCGCGAACGATTCGCGATGCACGTGCGTGAACTCGTCGGTGCTGCTGCACGCGCAAAAGACCTCGCTGGGTCTCTGTTCCAATCACAGTCAAAAGTGGGCGCTGAGATGGACGGATTTGTGTCGTCGCCTGAGGATATGGAAGCTGCGCCTGCGTTCCCGCTGTCGATTGAGGAGGAGGAGGCTAGGCTGGAGGCTGTGAGGAGGGAGCTTGGGACTGCGTTGAGGCAGTTGGAGAGGGCGAGAGCTGTATTGAGGGCTCAGCGCGTGCGGAAAGATGGGGATGGTGGTGCGGAGGCCGAGGCGGAGGATAGTGATGTTCCTGCGCTGGACAGGAGCCCATCGAGTCCTGCGAGTTCGGAGAAGATGGACGAGTTCACGCCGCTTGATATCGCGCGCAGACAGTCTATAGATTCGACGCTGGAGAGCGCGCATGTTCGACCGGACGATGCGTCTGCGTACTTGCTCCTTGCTACTTCGGCGCGAGACTTGCCCCCTCCTGGAATCGAACAGGTCTTCGAAGCTGATCCAGAGGACATCGGAGTCGCCGTCAAACGACCGAGGAGCACACTCTCCCGAGCCGAGCGCATCGCCGCCGCACGCTCCAAACGCGTCGTCTCATCACCCCTCCCCAAATCCGGCTCGAGCACCGGGACAGGAGAGAACTGGGGTCCAGGAGGCGACGTCGTGCAAGAGCTCAAGGCCGTTATCTCAGAGGTCGGGACAAGGAGACGGAGGGCTGCTGATCTGCACTCGCAAGCTCAGCCGCAAGTACAGGCTTGGGCGCGTACGCAGGCGCCTGTGCGGGGTGCGTTGCCGCAGTTGGATCTGTCGTTGGCGGCGGGGCTGAGTCCGCCTGTGGAGATCGAGGGCGAGAGGCTATAGTCTTTGTCCCTGTACATGTCTCTTTTCTTTCTCTCTCTCTCCGTACATATTCCTCCTCTTCTCTCTCATTTTCTCACCCGCTCTTCCATTCGATTTGGTTTTCGTCTCTTATTATTCTAACGACAACCCAGCCCACCGCTATCTATCTATTCGTTTTTCGTCTTATCCTATTCCATGTGTGTGTCTAGTTTCTGTCACGATAACCTTCACGATGTCTCTCTTCTTGTTCTTATGTGCACTATACCTGCCTATTTGGCGCACTTGGTTTTTGTGGGGTTCGTGTTTTAGCGTGCAAGTTGGCTAGGACGTATATATATGCTGCCTTTGTGTGCAAGACAAGTGCCAACGTTGTGGTGATTGTGTAGTTAAGCGCTGGATGTTGAAATAAGGTTGGCTAGCTCAGTTGGTTAGAGCGTCGAGCTAATAACTCGAAGGTCATGGGTTCGACCCCCCTGCTGACCATTTTGTTTTGCATATTACGGCTTGCGATGACTGTTAAGGATGAGGGATTCAATGAGGATGTCATGTTTCTGGGATCTGACGAAGGCCTTGGAACTTCGCGTTGTGAGTTATGCACATATAGCAAGTCAATATCCACCCCGCGTTTGGCCGAAAATAATTAAGAAAAATAGGATCATATAAATCAGGTTTCGCCATTGCAAGACTGTTGATAAAATAGTCGGCAGCGGGACCCACGACCTTCGAGTAACTAGCAAACGTGGCATAATTGTATTACCTCGACGCTCTGACCAACTGAGCTCGCCAATCATACCTATGGGGAAATATTGTTTCGTCCGCGGCTCATGTAAGAGCCCCCTACAAGCATACGTGCTGGCACTTTGGAACAAATACGATTGCGTACGGGCAAGGCTCTCTACTGCAATAGCCTACAACAACTGGTACCATGCCGGGGAACCAAAAGGAACCCCGCGAAATTGGTCACAAACTTCCAAGTACCCTCATAATTGGTACATCGCAGAAGTACAAACAAAATGGTCAGCAGGGGGGTCGAACCCATGACCTTCGAGTTATTAGCTCGACGCTCTAACCAACTGAGCTAGCCAACCTTGTTGACACCCTTAGGCCTTGTCTCCCAATTGCTGAGCAGTTCTACCTATGTATTTATTTTGGCTCTCGCCAGAATATACGCGGTACAAGATCAAGCTTAGAAAGCCCGTTTTGTTCGATTTTTGAGTAACGTAGCGTATGGACACGGTTTCACCTTCGGGTAATATTCGCATACATTCTTCTTTTCCTCAGAGTAGTGTTATGCTCCAGACCATTGGCCTCCGCTCTGTGACATTTGATCCTGGAGCTGCCTCTGAAGCATTCTCGTTTGGTATTTTTGCTTCGAGCGTTGCAACTACCTTTATTGGAGTCTCGCCATATAGCTCCTTCCACAACTTCTCCCAGCTTTGAGGTGAATGACAGAACATCGTGTAGTTCGTCCCTCCCATGTTGCTATATATTCCAGGCTCCACAGCAGCGAAGTGGAAGCCAAAGACGGTCGAACCTGGCTGGTTGCTGAGCAAAGCACGGCAGCGCTGGGCGATCTTTTGCTGATTCTCTAATCCGGATATTTCAATACGTGTACAGCGGAAGACAACAAGGCGAGCTTACCTTCTGAGAATAGATGGAAGAAAGCTGAGGCGTGAATAAATGAAACATGTCCTAATAGGTCGGTGAGGCTAGTCAAACTGGATAGATTTGGCCTAGCAGAAGACTTGCTCGCGTTCAGGTCGAGCAGGTCCGACGACAGGATGTCTCCTCCCAAGAATGGAACTGGAAACGTGGATGGGGAATCTTTAAAGAGCTTGAAACCCAGATCCCAAAATTCTGTGAGTAAAACTCGTTACACCTGGTACACTTGTATGAGATCATTTGGTAAATGGCTTGCCTTCATGAAGGTCCGTGGCGACAATGTTTTCCGTAGGATATCCATCTAGCGCAGCCTTTCTAGCGTCAATTCCAACTGGGGAGTATGTGAGTGTGCTAATGAAATATATTCCTCATAAACTCACAGAAGCATGCCATCTCGAGGAATATGGCTCCAGGATGCGTACGCCCATATTCAACGACATGCGCATACACAGGGTAACTAGATACCTTGAATCTTTTGTATCATCAGAAAAATGAAGTACTATAGACGGTGAATGTGCGCGAACTTCGTAAACATAAAGCGGCGAATGCAAGGGTATGGGAAAACCTATGTGGGTGACGTTATTGGCACAAGGCTTTCAGCTAAGACAACCTCCTCACATTGTATGCTTCGGTTTGTATGTCGATGATATGTCGCTTGAGTTCAGACTCGTCGGAGATTCCGGTGGTGGATCGAAAGAACTCTCGTTCGTCAGGCGAAAGCGAATATAAAGACTCGTCCAGTGGCATGCGCTTCAATAGTTCCAACGAAGCGGCATCTCCTGTAAGTTCAGCCATATCTTGTAAAAACAAAAGAGGGTACAACAGCCTTGGTGGGTTAGCGTGGGTAAGAGAATACTTTAGGTTGCTTGCCCGGAACCAAGCCCTCCGTTTTAGGAAACTGTTTCTGTTAGGAAGCAACTGGTAGCAGACGCTTCCTCGTAATACAAATCCAACCATATTTTGCCCATGTTATCGACTTTCTATGCGTAGGCAATATGTATGCTAATGAATCATGGTACATCGCCCACATCCTCTATCTTCTCGTACTTAGAGTACTGTTACGCTCCAGATCATTGCCCTCCGGTCCCCAGAATCTGGTCCGGGTGCTACCAAAAGAGAATTGTCCCCTAGCCCCTTTGCTTCGAGTGTTGCGACTACCTGGATCGCAGTCTCGCCATACAGGCCCTGCCATAACCTTTCCCAGCTTTGAGGTGAGTGACAAAACATCTTTCGGTTCGCCCCCCCAATGTTACTGTAGATTCCAGGCCCTGGGGCTCCAACGTGAGAGCCAAATATAGTTGAACCTGGCTGGGTGCTGAGCAGAGCTTGACAGCGCTGAGCAATCTTTCGTTGGTCCTCTGATTCGGAGATTTCGGGAGGATCTAATCAGGGGTGTAGTAGGTGCCAGGAAGGCGCGCTTACCTTCCGAGAACAAATGGAAGAAAGCCGAGGCATGAATAAATGAAACATGTCCTAGCAGGTCGGTGAGGCTGGTTAAACCAGATAAATCTGGCCTAGCGGAAGGCTTGCTGGCATTCAAGTCGAGCAAATCAGGCGACATGATGTCTCCACCAAGGAACGGAACTGGAAAGGTAGATGGGGTGTCCTTGAAGAGCTTGAAGCCTAGGTCCCAAAAGTCTACAAAACGCGAAACATAAGGTCCTATATAGTTGTGCCACCACTTGATGAATTACTCACCTCGGCGAAGGTCTGTTGCAACGATATTCTCTACAGGATATCCATCCAGCGCAGCCTTTCTAGCGTCGTTTCCGACTGGGCAGTTCATGAGTGAATTATTAAACCGAATGTCCGAAGGACTCACAGCAACATGCCATCTCAAGAAATATTGCCCCCGCATGGGTACGTCCATATTCTAGAACATGCGCATATACGGGGTAACGGGACACCTTGAGTCTTCGACATCGTTAGCAAAATGAAAATACTATATATGACGGGTGGGTACGTACTTGGTAAACATGAAGCGGCGAATGCAAGGGTATGGGAATATCTACAAAAATGTCCCTGTTAGCAGAGAACCTTCGACTACAACAAATAGCGCCCTAACATGAAATGCTTCAGTTTGGATATTGATAATATGTTGTTTAAGCTCAGACTCGTCGGTAATACCGGTAATAGATTTGTAAAATTCTAATTCGTTTGGCGCAAGCGAATACAAAGACTCGTCCAGTTGCATACGCTTCAGTGATTCCAGCGACGCAGCATCTCCCACTAGCTCGCCCATCTACTCAATAGAACGAAAGAAAATCTAGTAGTCTCGATGCGCTAGCGTGGGTAGAAGAGCACTCTGGGGTCTCTCTAAGGCTATATATAACGCCCAAACGAGATACGCACAGACCACCACCTCCACATTGATCGGAAACAATCACATGACCAAACCAGCATCCTTCCCCGAGGCAGGCGAAATCTCATGCACTCTCACACCTCCACACCTCGCGCGGACCAGCCGCTGTAAATCAAATGCGCAGTAGTTTTCGCACAGCTCAAGCCACATGTCCGTGAGCTTTTGAGCTACGCGGGGTAATGCGAGCACGCGAATGACCGCCTCGGTTGCGACACACCCTCCGAGCATCAGTCGTTCAAGGTCTGGCATGCGGGTGACGATCTCGCAAAAGAGATCGGCGGGGTATGCGCCTCCTTGGATGGTAAGGTTACGCACTCGTTTGAGCGAAGCAGTGGGCTGCTCCTCAGGGCAAGTTGGTGTATTAGGGAATAAGACTCGGAATACTTCGCACTGGTCATCTACGTGGAACTCGAGCTCGAGAGTTTCGAGGTTCGGCATCGGGACACGAGAGAGAAGAACAGTGATGAGCGCTGGATCGACGAGGCGGAGGTGCAGGTACTTGAGCTTCGGTAGCACAATTACAGGATTGGCGGATTCCTCGTCGAGAACTTGAAACTCGCATTGATCAAGGTGGAGTTCTTCTAGGGTAAGACTATTTTGGGAGAGGGAGTCTGCCAAATGCTCCCAGATGATAGCAGTGTCGTCGGTGCACATTGCTGCCAAGCATAATGTAGTGAGGTGAGAAAAGGCGAGGTCGTACCAAGGGAACGCGACGGCCCGGAGCTTGAGGACTTGTAACTGCTCGGCACTGCCGCAAGCAATAGCGCCGAACGATGTGGATATATCAGGGGATAGCCCGGAAGCAAAGGACTGCAAGCCAGAGCAAGTATCATACGGCAAGCCCAGTTCAAGAGAATGAAGATTCGGCGCGGCCCCACATAGTTCGGCAAGAGCAGTTTCGACACATTCCTGGTCGGGGAGTACGAGGTTGAGCGATTTAGCGCGCCATAAATGTGGTTGCAAGACAGCGAGTAATGCAGATACGTCCCGAGGAAATGTGATGGACTGTGCTGAGAGGGAATCGAGGACAAAGTCCAAGCCGCATCGTTCGCTTCGGAGTAAGATTTCTGCAAGGCCAGTGCCGTAGGAGCAAAGTCGCACTACGCTCCAAAGAGTGGGTGTGTGTAGGACGAGGTTGCGCCAGCGCGAACAGGTCCATGATGCAAGAAGAGGGAGACTCGGCCCTTCGTTGGTTTCATCGTTATAGGAGAGGATACGAACGAATATTTCCTTAGGAATATCGTTGATTGAGAGGCTTTGAGAAACGAGTTAGTAGGCTGCCAGAGCGAGTGTAGAAAGGTTAATCTCACCTGACACATGGAGCGCTCGCGTCCTCGCTCAAATCCTCATCCACGCTATTGCTTTCTGGAGCGTCACTCGCTGAACTATTGACATTACTGATTGCTCGAAGCTCGATTGACGCTCCCCCGAATAGTCTGGTTTATATGTAAGGACCCACAAACTTCGACTAAACAAACGACTCACGGAGTTTGCAAAACCACTGGTTCCTGCTGGGCTCGTTGATCGGGCAATCTATGCTCAGATACTACAGTCTGGCCCCCTGGCGGTTTAATTCCTCTCAATCGAAGAAGCCATCGTTTGAGACGCTTTGTCTGAAGTGAGGCGAGGCGGGGCATGATCGCAACCTTCGAGCCAAGAAGCCAAAGCAGAACCAGAGTTTGCTGGAAATACGACTGAGGGCGAGGTCGAGGTCGAAGCAGAAGAAAGCAGAGCGTAGGTGACGCGAGTGACGATATATAGGTGGCAAGCAGAGAGAGACGGATGAGGTAGTCAGCACGTGTAAGACACATTTGTCAGACGCCGTGCCCCGACGATCGCGGAAGTGATTTGTCCCAATCAACCCAGATAGATTTGACCGAATGAGTGGCAAATGCCCAAAGAATGTGAGACTAGGTTATGCATAGACCGAGTTTAAGCGAACAGCAAAGCTAGCTGTTGTCCAGAATCTATCAGCCAAGTACGGTCTCACCGCCTTTTGGCAGCCGGTTTTCGCACGCTGGTAGAACGATTCAAATATGACATGGGAATTAAACTCACAACGACTACGGCAGCAACCACAGGTGGACCACGACATCTGTCAGAACATGGAAGCCCGAAAACGAACACTTATGAACTACATACTTGGACACCAATAGCTCCGACTAGATACTCGGTCGAATCACAACAAAGTTACTCCTCTCGATTCTTTAGACTGGACGTATGAGCGGTGACGTTGCTTATCCCTCCGCGAGCAGCACCGCCCCGAACGAACCCGGCTCTCCGTGCGCCTCGCCCGAATCGTATACTAGTAGGAACAAGGTTGAGACTTTTCATAGACGACGTGAGCTCATCGAGAGCTTCGGCTGGCTGCGGAGGTTGTGGAGCGGCCTGGGATGTGGTGCTAGGGACCTCTGCGCCTTCCTTCGTAGGTTCCGAGTCTGCGTCCTCTAGTTTGTCGCTTCGGTGGTCGGATCCGTGCAAGTCGCCATCATCGGAATCGTCATCGTTGGATGCTCGTGCTCTCGCATCGTCAACGTTCCCAGGGCGAGGTTTCCACTCCTTGCGTATCAATGTGGCTCCTTCACCATATCGAGCCAACAGCTCTCCAATGCCATGTTTAGTTACCGCAAAGAAGTAGAGCTTGGGGTATCCGTGCATGCTAATCAAATGAAGCCTTCTGCCCTTGGGAGTACGAAACTTTCGAGGACACGATTCTAGAAAACACGCGAACTATGAGGTTGTCAGTGAGTACCCGCGGTTAGAAACGCAGCCACTCACAATCTTCTCACCTCGTTCGTTCTTGAGAGCTGCTATCTCATCATGGTATTCTGTTTGATGCTGTGAGCAGATAAGGGCTTATGTTGTAGAAAAGAAAAGTATAATCACTCACTAACGCGAGCATCCGAGCATCAGGAAATATTTTTGCTCCTCCGGGCTCGCGACGGCAGTCTCCTTCCTGACAAATGTGTGTATGATACTTGGCATAGTGTGCCTCGAGTTCGCGTAAAGAAGTGAGTGTCGTGGGGTGGCGAGGAGGGGCGCAGGATGGAGGGAGGGAACATACGAGAGACCTCGTTGTCGCAGTCTGAGAAGCTCGCGGAAGCTTGGAGTCGGTGGTAGAATCCTCTATATGAGACGCATCGGAAATAGTGTCGGTAAATTCGTGGGAGGGCAGAGAAGTTTGTCTACGACGTTTACTAGACATCGTGGTTGGGTATGAACAAGGCGTAATGGGGCACGACAAGGTTGGATGTTTGCGCTTGTTGTGGCAGTACATTAGCTCTCCCAAGCCTCGACCTTGTTGGTCAGAATTCATCCAATGGAAGTGCCATCCCCTTTACGCTCGATATCAAACAATACAGTCCAGACTCCTAGTCCAGAAGTGCCACCTGGACAATCAAAGTCGTCTATCTCGATCTTTCAGGCCTAAGAGGGGCTGCGATGGATA
Organism: Ceratobasidium sp. AG-I; assembly: GCA_015039395.1. Classification (NCBI taxonomy): domain Eukaryota; kingdom Fungi; phylum Basidiomycota; class Agaricomycetes; order Cantharellales; family Ceratobasidiaceae; genus Ceratobasidium; species Ceratobasidium sp. AG-I. Next base: position 175,341 of record MU132185.1, read on the forward strand.
GAACTCGTGTGGACGGGCTTGGCCTAAGTTTGTCTCACAACGCAGGTATGTAATGATGTCAATAACGAGGGAGACAGCGGGAAGAACGCCCGTCTGCCCGCCTGCCCGCCTGCCCCGCCCAGTCTGACTGGAGTGTGTGGCCACATTGCTGTCCCGGACTAGGCATGGCACCTGTTCTGTCATCTTACTCTAAGGAGCATGACGCAGGAACAGGTCATATTTTACTTACTGAGAACTTGATTAGCAAGGCGAGTGGCTTATTCGGTGAGACAGAAGACATTTCCGTGTTACCATATAACTAACTTCAGAGCAAGGTCTATGGCCTGGTGCGGGCACTTACAGTACAGGAGCAACTCTGGTTAAACGACAATACATGTGACAAAGCATAACACATTCACAAAACATATTCAGTGGGATTGATAGCACTGCGCCCAGTCGGCTCCCATTAAAACCCCACTGAAGTCAAGCGCTAGAGCACCTTTGCGATAAATGCAAACCGTGTTATGCGGCCACAGGAGCCCAGTCCAAAGGTCGCGAGGCACAGACAACAAAATCTGCCCCTGCTGAGTAGTGACCACGCCGTTTTCGTCCATCCGCCAGTCTGTCAAAATCCCGGGGTGATGAATGTGGTGAGGGGTGACTTCCCAGATACGGATAGTATCGTCGAGAGAGCCTGAGACGATGCGACTGCCGTCAGGCGAGAAGCCCACAGCGCTGATCCAGTCGGTGTGCCCCTCGAACGGCCCAGCTACAAGAACACCACTGCTGTGGTCCCACACACGTACAGTCAGGTCGGTAGAGCCTGAGACGATGCGTGTGCCGTCTGGCGAGAAGCTCACAGAATTGACCGAGTCGGTGTGTCCCTCGAACGGCCCAGCTGCAAGAACACCGCTGCGTGCGTCCCACACACGGATAGTCCTGTCGCCAGAGCCTGAGACGATGCGAGTACCGTCGGGCGAGAATCCCGTAGACAGGACTGACCAGGTGTGCCCCTTGAACGGCCCAACCACGAGATCTCCGCTGCCTGCGTCCCACACACGGATAGTCATGTCGCTAGAGCCTGAGACGATGCGAGTGCCGTCAGGCGAGAAGCTCGCTGAGTTGATCCAGTCGGTGTGTCCCTCGAACGGCCCAGCTACGAGAACACCACTGCGTGCATCCCACACGCGGATAGTATTATCTAGAGAGCCTGAGACAATGTGCGTACCGTCGAGCGAGAATCCCACGGACCGGACCAAATTGGTGTGTCCCTCGAATGGCCCAGCTACGAGAGCACCGCTGCGTGCATCCCATACACAGATGGTTCTGTCGCCAGAGCCTGAGACGATACGAGTACCGTCGGGTGAGAACCCCACAGATTGCACTGAGTCGGTGTGTCCCTTGAACGGGCCAGCTACGAGATCCCCGCTGCGTGCATCCCACACACAGACAGTTCTGTCGACAGAGCCTGTGACGATACGAGCGGCATCGGGCGAAAAGCCCACAGACCTGACTATGTTGGCGTGCCCTGCAAGCAGCCGAGCTACGAGAACGCCAGTTCGTGCGTCCCACACACGGATAGTACTGTCGGCAGAGCCTGAGACGATGCGAGTGCCGTCGGGCGAGAAGCTCACAGAGTGGACTGAGCTAGTGTGCCCCTTGAACGGGCCAGCTGCAAGAACACCGCTGTGTGCGTCCCAGACACAGATAGTACTATCGTGAGAGCCTGAGACAATGCGAGTGCCGTCGTGTGAGAACCCCACAGACCCCACTATGTTGGTGTGCCCTTCAAGCGGTCCAGCTACTGCATCCCCACTGCGTGCGTCCCACACACGGATAGTTCTGTCTTGAGAGCCTGAGACGATGCGAGTGCCGTCGGGCGAGAATCCTACAGACAGGACTACGTCGCTGTGCCCCTTGAAAGGCCCTGCTACGAGAGCACCGCTGCCTGCATCCCACACACGGATAGTCAGGTCGCTAGAGCCTGACACGATGTGCGTGCCGTCGGGCGAGAAGCTGACAGAGCTAATCCAGTGGGTGTGTCCCTCGAACGGCCCAGCAACGAGAATGCCGCTGCGTGCATCCCACACACGGATAGTTCTGTCGCCAGAGCATGAGACGATACGAGTGCCGTTGGGTGAGAAGCCCACCGACCTGACCCAGCCGGTGTGCCCCTCGAATGGCCCAGCAGCGAGAATGCCGCTGCGTGCATCCCACACACAGACAGTTCTGTCGTCAGAGCCTGAGACTATGCGAGTGCCGTCGGGCGAGAAGCTCACAGACCGAACCGGTTTGGTGTGCCCCTCGAACGGCCCAGCTACGAGAGCACCGCTGTGTGCGTCCCACACACGGATGGTATGGTCGTCGGAGCAAGAAACAACGCGAGCACTGTCAGGTGAGAATGCCACACAATAGGTTGCGCTGGTAGCATTCCACGTCCCAAGACACAACAGATCTCGTCGCTCCATTGCTGATCCCTCTAGTCTCACCAGCCCTCGTGTCTGTTTCCAGTACCGCTCTCCGACTGGACGCGTCTTTTGCCAGAATGGAAGCGCTGAAACATAGATGTGGGGTGTACTGCGTGATGCTGGACTCATACCGAATGCTGTCACAAACCTGCCGGCGTCGAGGGTAACCTCAAGGACTTCATTTGTCGCTCCCGATTGCTATGTCATTGTTAGAACTCGTTCTGCAGCTGCTCTAAGATGAATGTTCCCACCTGTAGCCATCCGTGGGTTTCTGCCAACACACGCGCACCAGTACCGATGCAGCTTTTCAAGTTCATCACCTCCATCCAGAACAGTAGTCGGTGAGACAGGAAGTCTTCTAGCGCAAAGTGGATATCGCCCAGAGCTTCGGCGAGTTTGACATGATCTCCCCAGTAGCGGCAAGCGTAGAACAGCTCCGGCGATATTGTCTTCTCGATCCTTCTTGCAAGGTCAGGAACCTTCTCGTCGATCACAAAAGACGACTCCAGCTCGCAGATGTTGAACCGCAGCGAGCTCCGCATCGTGACAAAGCAGCACAGAGATAGGTGCTGGTGGTGCTTCGGGGCATCGCAGCCCAAATCCTTCGAGCGATTACAGTCGAGCATAAAGTCGGGAAAGGATGCATGCAGCGTGGAGATGAGATCAGCGCCTTGAGAGATATGCAACACTGAGCGAAGATGTTGCAGGGCGTTCAGTACGTCGTCGTCGTCTTCAAGTTCCAGCAGCCTCGCCATCGTCGACACGCTCATCGGCTCTCTGGCACATATTGCCGTGTCCAGGACCAGTCGAATGATCTCTTTCTCCCTGGTCTCCAAGCCATCGTCACCGAATGGGGCTGCGAGCACGGCTGTGTATAGGTCGTCGATGTCCCTGTGTTTGTTGGTCCCAGCCTTTGACGTTACACTCAACAGCTGCTCAAGGCGTTGATTGGATTTAACCTTTCCAACCTTTGGACGGATGTAGCGCACGGCGGTGGCAGCGTAGATGAACAGTGTCCCGGCCTGTTCCACAAGCTGCTCGACCTTTTCTCGCGACAAAGAGAGTGCGCCTAGTTCAGCCTCCAAGTAGGTCTTGATGTCTGCCAGTACGAATGACGACTCAATGTCATGTAGATGAAGCACGGACCGGCGGTGTTCCTCCTGCGATTGGAGCACTTCGAAGAGCCCAGGCTCTGGACGACAGGTGACCACGAACTTGATCGGCAGGTCACTAGCATTAACGAGGAGCGCGTTTAAGATATCATGAGCGCCGTCGCGTCGGTCGCACTCGTCCAGCGCGTCAATCGTAACAACAATGTCCATCAGCCCCGAAGCTTTGGCTTTGCGCAAGGGACCTCGAATCAACTTCTCGAACTGTGTCTCGATTCTCCGCGCGCCGATATCCTTGTCCCCGTCCATTTGTCGAATCAGCGCCTCGCGGTACGCAGGTGAAAGACGCGCAAGCTGGTATGCGATCGTAGGCACGATTCTCGACACATCTCGACTCTCTGTATCCGCTCGGGAGCAGAAGAAGCTCGCACCAAGCCGACGGACACGTTGCATCTCGGCGCAGAAGCTGTACGCAAGCGTAGTCTTCCCCGTCCCCGCCATACCGTTCAGCCAGTATATCTTCGTACTTTTAGGATCGTCCGCCCACGTCCTCATCTCCGCGAGGATTGCTTCACGAGTGCCGGGAGTACACATCCGCCGACCGACGACATCGGACAAGCTTGAGTCGTACATTGCCCGTAAAGCTGCGTTCAGATCCTTAAGGCGCGCATCCTACAGGTTCTTGGTATCAGAAGCAAAAATCCGCAGCTCCCTGCAAAACAACCCACCACTTGCTGTTCCTCCCCGATACTCCACATTCTGATCATCGCTTTGTCCTGTGATGACGATAAATTCTCAGCTGATAACACCTCGACGAACCGACTCACTTGAAGCGCTCGCCGCAGAGCTTCGACACGTTCGTAACACTCCTGTACGTCGTCCGAGCCCCGTCTTACTTCAAGGTAGCGCCTGAACCTCGAGCGCTGTCCCTGTTTCTCCACATGTTTCATTTCCTTCTGAAGACCGCTACGAGCTAGTTAGTTGCCAGAACATGATAAATCAAAACGTAACCTACTTTACCATATCGTCCAAGGCCGCTAACATCCTGGACGATGCTTGCTGCCCTGGGCGCCCCGCAAATTCTTGAATCATACCCTTGAGGTTTGAAGCGAGCGCTGCGTAGTCTCCTTGGCTCTTTGCGGCTGCCTAAAGTTAGAATGTGATGAGTAATGGCTTATTGAACATGAAAGGATGGCACTCGCCTCAAAAACGTCGACCACGTCGAGGAAACCAGCCACCGCGGACTTGAGAGGCGGAAACGCATCCGAGCTCGTCTCCAACAGTTGTAGAGCACCCTTGAGTCCGTTCCATGCATCTTCCCCGATGCCTTTTGCAGCCTGGGCCAGCGTCGACCCCGCATTCGACGGCTGGATATCATCGGCAGTCACGAGTGAAGCATTAGATCTCGATTCGCCGATGGCTAGCGCTGGCTGAAGGAATCCCCCCGATCGCTGAGATTGAGCTGGCGGCTGCGGGAGCTGTTCTTGAGTAGGAATACGTCGCAGTAGTGGGGCTGTAAGCGATGGCGGAGTCTGGGTTTGGGGCAGAGAGGAGGGCGTGCGAGAGGTATTAGACACTTGAGCCTCCGACCCAAACCACTTCTTTACGTGACGAGCACGACGCTTGACGGACTCGCGAAGCCCTTGTGAGGGGGGCATGTCGTTCTGCTGTGGCAGTCAAATCTGTGAGATACTGCGTGCGATATCTTATAGCATACCTACATTTCACCCTCGTGCCTTGCCTTGGCTATGTTGCAGGCGATGCGGTGGAGGCTTGTCGTGGTTCGGAAGCAGAATCACTGCCACAAGCGCCACTGCACCAACATTCTGGCACTGGGGCATTACAATGCTGGATGTTTGTGCTTGTTGTGACAGGAGTCCAGTACTCCCAAACCTGAATCTCGTCAACCAATATCATTCCAATGGGTATCTCATCCTCTCTCCGCTCGATTTCAACCTCGACAATGGAAGCCATCCTCAGCGATACCACCTACAATCCCATCCTAAAAGCGCCAACGAACAATAAATGCAATCTGTCTTGATTTGCGGGCGAGAGAGGGGCTGTGGTGGATAGAACTCGTGTGGCGCGGACGTGGCCAAAGTTCGCCTCACAACCTGAGCACGAGATTATGTCGATAATGAGGGAGACAGCGGGAGGAACACCCGCCCTGTCCGCCTGCCCCACCCTGCCAGACTGTAGCAGATCATCAACGGTCGCCGCGGCCGACGCGTGTGGAGGAATCATGTGTATACTCGAATAGTCCGGAACCTACTAGAATGCTGTAGAAAGTAACCGATTCAAGTACACATGTGCAGTATATGCGTATGACTCGGTAGGATTGAAGGGTATAAACAGGGGCATAAACGATCCCCTAAGCTAACTTACATTTCACTCTACTTTCTGCCTTTACCCTCTCGTGATATAGTACTTGAATTCTCTTTTATATACATACAAATACATATAGTTTCTACTATGCGTGCCGCTTGTTCTGCCATCTTACTCTGATGGGAATTATGATGAAACAGGGGGCTATCCTTTACTTGGCTGACAAAGCGAGTGGCTTGTCCTGGGAGGAACGATATGTACTACGCAACTTGTTCTAGGACAATGTCTATGGCCTAATTGCAGCCGCTTACGGGGCGCGAGCAACTTAGATTTACACTTGCTCACACAACTGATGCAGCATTCTTATTTTGTACGTAGTGGCCGGACTCTTGCATTTCATGTACTACGACTGGCTATGTCTTTTATATATACACCTACCCCATTAAATTTAAGGAATAATAGAGCGAGATCTGAACATAGGGGGAACGAAACAAGAAGGGGGTGTTTTCTTCAGACCATCATGGACGAGTCCCCGGGGCTGGTTCAACTGATAAGTATTGAAGATCACAGTCCCCTGAGTGCGCCGTAAATTGAGTGAATGAAATTGGATCGCACGGAATGCAATTTTTTTCCGACTGTTTTTAGCCAAAGTGATGAAATCTGGCAATTTTGACTGCTCGTATCCCCGTGCCCACTGATCCAATTGCCTTGGCTCAATTTACGGCGTACTCAGGGGCTGTGATTTACAATACTTATCAATTAGACTAGACCTCGGGACTTGTCCATGAAGGGCTGAAAAAACCACCCCCTTTTTGTTTCGTTCCCCTTATGTTCAGATCTCGCTCTGTTCTTTCGTATATGTAATGGGATAGATGTATAAGATGATTGACAAGCAGTGCATGAAACACAAGAGTCCGGCCACTACGTACAAAATAAGCATTCTGCATCAGTTTTGTGAGCGAGTGTAACTACAATACATGTGACAAATCATAACACGTCGACAAATCATATTCAGTGGGCTTGATAGCACTGCGCCCAGTCGGTTCCCATGAGAGTCCCACTAAAATCAAGCTTCAGAGCGCCTTTGCGATATATGCAAACCGTAGTATGCGGCCACATAACCCCAGTCCAAAGATCACGAGGCACATATAGCAAAAACTGCCCCTGCCGCATAGTGACCATGCCGTTTTCATCCATGAGCCAGGCTATCGACAGTCCGGAGCCATGAATATAGCAAGGGCTGACTTCCCAGACACGGATGGTGTTGTCGATAAAGCCTGAGACGATGCGAGTGCCGTCGGGCGAGAATCCCACAGACTCGACCGACCAGGTGTGCCCCTCGAACGGTCCAGCCACGAGATCTCCGCTGCCTGCGTCCCACACACGGATAGTTCCATCCAAAGAGCCTGAGACGATGCGAGTGCCGTCGGGCGAAAACCCCACAGACTCGACCCAGTGGGTGTGCCCCTGGAACGGTCCAGCTACGAGATCTCCGCTGCCTGCGTCCCACACACGGATAGTACTGTCACGAGAGCCTGAGACAATGCGAGTGCCATCGGGCGAGAATCCCACAGACAAGACCGAGTCGGTATGCCCCTCAAACGGCCCAGCTACGAGAGCACCACTGTCTGCATCCCATACACGGATAGTACTGTCGCCAGAGCCTGAGACGATGCGAGTACCGTCAGGCGAGAATCCCACAGACCGGGCCCAGCCGGTGTGCCCCTCGAACAGTTCAGTCACGAGAGCCCCGCTGCCTGCATCCCACACACGGATGGTGTTATCGGCAGAGCCCGAGACAATGCGAGTGCCGTCGGGCGAGAACCCCACCGACAGGACCGAGCTGCTGTGCCCCTCAAACGGCCCAGCAACGAGATCTCCGCTGCCTGCATCCCACACACAAATAGTCTCGTCGCCAGAGCCTGAGACGATACGAGTACCGTCGGACGAGAAGCTCACAGAGAAGACCGAGCTGGTGTGACCCTCGAACGGTCCAGCTACGAGATCTCCACTGCGTGCGTCCCACACACAGATAGTATTGTCTTGAGAGCCTGAGACAATGCGAGTGCCGTCGGGCGAGAAGCCCACAGAGCAGACTACGTCCGTGTGCCCCTCGAACAGCCCAGGTACGAGAGCACCGCTGTGTGCGTCCCACACACGGATAGTACCGTCGCCAGAGCCTGAGACGATACGAGTGCCGTCGGGCGAAAAGCCCACAGACTCGGCCGGCTGTGTGTGTCCTTCGAACGGTCCAGCTACGAGATCTCCGCTGCCTGCGTCACACACACGGATAGTATAGCCCGAAGAGCCTGAAACGATGCGAGTGCCGTCGGGCGAGAATCCCACAGACTTGCCCGAGCCGGCATGCCCCTCGAACGGCCCAGCTACGAGAGCACCGCTGTGTGCGTCCCACACACGGACAGTATTATCCAAAGAGCCTGAGACGATGAGAGTGCCGTCGGGCGAGAACCCCACAGACTCGACGAAGGAGGTGTGCCCCTCGAGCGGTCCAACTACGAGATCTCCGTTGCGTGCGTCCCACACACGGATAGTCTCGTCCCAAGAGCCTGAGACGATGCGGGTGCCGTCGGGCGAGAAGCCCACAGACCTGACCGAGCCGGTGTGCCCCTCGAACGGTCCAGCTACGAGATCTCCGCTGCGTGCGTCCCACACACGGATAGTACAGTCGCCAGAGCCCGAGACGATGCGAGTGCCGCCAGGCGAGAAGCCCACAGAGGTGACTGAGTATCGATGACCCTTGAACGGCCCAGCTACGAGGGCACCGCTACGTGCGTCCCACACACGGATAGTCCCGTCCAAAGAACCTGAAACGATGCGCGTGCCGTCGGGCGAGAAGCCAACAGAATACACTATGGAGGTGTGCCCCTCGAACGGCCCGGCCACCAAAACACCACTGTGCGCGTCCCACACACAGATAGCACTATCTTCGGAGCCTGAGACGATGCGAGTACTGTCTGGCGAGAATTCCACACAAGTGACCTGTGTGTTGGAAACATTCCACGTTCCAAGACACGATACATCTCGTCGCTCCATTGCTGGTCCCTCCGGTCTCACTAGCCCTCGTGTCTGTTTCCAGTACCGTTCTCTGACTGGACGCGTCTTTGGCCAGAACGGAAGCGCTGACACATAGATGTGGGGTGTGCTGCGCGATGCTGGACTCATACCGAACGCTGTCACAAACCGGCTAGAGTCTAGCGCGAGTTCAAGCACGTTGTGCGTGCCTCCCGTTCCCTGCGTCATTGTCAGAGCCCGTTCTGCATGAGCTCAAAGATGAATACGCTCACCCGTAGCCATCCGTCAACTTCCGCCAACATGCGCGCACCAACACTAGTGCAATTCTTCAAGTTCATCACCTCCATCCAGAACAGTAGTCGGTGCGACAGGAAATCCTCCAGCAAGGAATGGGTATCGCCCAGAGCCTCGGTGAAGCGCAAGTGGTCCCCCCAGTAGCGGCAAGCGTAGAACAGCGCCGCCGATATCGCCTTCTCGATCTTTCTTGCGAGATCTGGAACCTTCTCATCAAGCACGAACGACGACTCCAGCTCGCAGATGTTGAACCGCAGCGAGCTCCGCATCGTTCCGAAACAGCACAGAGACAGGTGCTGATGGTGCTTCGGGGCATCGCAGCGCAAGTCCCTCGAGCGGTTGGCATCGAGCATAAAGTCAGGAAACGAGGCATGTAGTGTGGAGATAAGGCCAGTGCCTTGAGATACATGCACCACTGAGCGAAGGTGTTGCAGGGCGTTTGACACGCCGTCGTCGTCGAGCTTTAGTAACCTCGCCATCAGCGTGACGCTCATCGGTTCTCTGGCGCATATCGCCGTGTCTAGCACTAGTCGTATGTTCTCTTTCTCCTCGAGGTCCAGATCTTCGTCGCCCAACGCTGCGGCGAGTACGGCGGCATACAACTCGTCGATGCCCTTATGCTTGTTGGTCTTCTTCTCGGATCCCAATGACAACAACTGCTCAAGCCGTTGAGGAAAGTTGACCTGTCGACCTTTGGGGCAGATGTAGCGTACGGCAGTGGCGGCGTAGATGAAAAGTGTTCCAGCCTGTGTCGCAAGCTGCTCAATCTTGTTCCGGGACAGGGAGAGTGTGCCTAGCTCGGCCTCAAGATAGGTCCTTATATCTGCTTGCACAAATGACGCCTCGATTTCGTGGAGGTGGAGTACAGAGCGTTGGTGTGCCTCCTGCGACTGGAGCACGTCGAAGAGCCCGGGCTCCGGACGACAGGTGACAAAGAACTTGATCGGCAGCTCGCTTGCATTGACAAGGAGTACATTCAGGATGTTCTGAGCCCCGTCGCGTCGATCACATTCGTCCAGTGCATCGATCGCGACGACAATGTCCTTCAGCTCCGACGGTTTAGTTTCGCGCAAGGGATCTCGTATAAGCTTCTCGAATTGCATCTCGATGGTTCGCGCTCCGATATCCTTGTCCTCGCCTATCTGTCGAATCAGCGCCTCCCGGTACGAGGGCAACAGACGCGCTAGCTGATGCGCAATGGTAGGCACGATCCTCGAAACCTCTCGGCTCTCTGCGTCCGCGCGAGAGCAGAAGAAGTTCGCACCAAGTCGACCAGCTAATTGCATCTCCGCACAGAAGCTGTACGAAATCGTCGTCTTCCCGGTCCCGGTCATGCCGTTCAGCCAGTAGACCTTTGGTCCGTCGGGGTCGTCTGCCCACTTTCGCATCCCCGCCAGGATGGCTTCACGCGTGCCGGGCGTGCATCCGCGCCGACCGATGACGCTGGACATGCTCGAGTTGTACATCGCCTTGAGTGCTGCGTTCAGGTTTTTGAGGCGTGCATCCTGCAGATCCTCACGTCAGATGCTCAATATTTTCACCTCAACCACATCACGACTTACTACTTGCTGCTCCTCCGCAATCTTCCAGATCCTCAGCACCGCTTTGTCCTGGGATAGAGCTAAACTATGAACCGATAACACCTTGCCTGAGCATACTCACCTGAAGCGCATGCCGCAACTCTTCTACGCGCGTCTTGCACTTCTGCACGTCGTCCGAATCCTGTCCCGCCTCAAGATGGCGCCTAGGTCCCGAATGTTGCTGCTGTTTCTGTATATGTTCCATTTCCTTCTCGAGACCACTGCCGCGCACTCAGTTTACGAATTGCTCGAGGTGAGGATGTGGCTTACCTTTCCATGGCGTTCAGTGCCTCCAGGATGTTGGACGACGTTTGCTCCCCTGGTTGTTCGGTGAACTCGTGAACCATGGCTTGAAGATTCGAGGCGAGGTGTGCGTAGTCCTCTCGGTTCTGTGCCGCTGTCTACATTCAGAGTAGAATAAGTGCTAAATAGTAACACTCAAAACGAAATCACTCACCTCGAAAATGCCGACCACGCCGAGGAAACCAGCCACGGCGGACTTGAGTGGCGGGAACACATCCGAGCTCTTCTCCACCAGCTCCAGAGTAGTCTTGAGTCCGGTCCATGCATCTGCTCCGACCCTTTTGGCGGTCTGGATGAACTTTGACTCTACGTCGGCCGGCTGGGCCTTCCCGGCAGCTGCGAGATTGACCGCAGAGGTAGATACACCAGCGCTTGGCACTGACTGAGATAAAAGCACCGACTGTTGGAATTGAGCTGGCGATCGTGGAGGTGGTTCTTGAGTGGGAGTAGGTTGTGACGATGAGGCTCCAGGCGGCGGCTGAGGCTGAGGCTGAGGCTGCGGAGAGGGTGTGGCAGGAGTAGGTGCTGGATCCTTTGGCCGAAACACTTTCTTCACGCGGCCATTACAACGCTTGAGAAACCCACGAAACCCTTCAGAGGGCGAAGAGCTAGGGGGCATGTTGGTTCGCTGTGGTAGTCAGATCTGTGAGATACTGCCTGCGTTCTCTTCTAGCATGCCGATATTTCACCCTTGTGCACTGCCCAGGGGTTGCAGGTGAGGCAGCGCTTGGTGACCATGCTTTGTCCACGCGCTGGAGGCGTGTTGTAGTTCGGAACCAGATTCACTGCCACAAGCGCCACTCCATCAACGGTCCGAGATCACGACCCTCTCCCATTGGCCGACTGCAGCGACGCCGGCGACGCTCCCGCCCTCAGATCGCCAGGAAACCAAGTCACAAAAATGCAGCTAGCTAGGAGTTAAGGGGAAACTTGGCAATGCTAGACACCTGCCCGAAACCTGCGAGTTGCGGAATACATGGTCATAATTCCGAAAGCGTTCGCCTATTAGCAGGTTTATCGTAAGCATCACACAGTACTAGACTCATTATCAACTATGAAAAATTCTACAGTTCGATCATACTTAGGAACATCGTCGGAGTCACCAGCGTATGGAAAGACTCACATCCAGGTTTGTGGGATCCATCACCTGGTCCAAGCACATCTCCAGACGAGCTCCTGCTGGGCCCTATGGGTCGGCATGTGCATTTTCCGCCCAGAATCCCCACAGATCTCTAAAGATCTAGCTCAAATGCCCTCTAACTCCAGCACCTAAAGTTCGTACCGCATATATCGAGGTTTAGCACGACCTCTAACGTAAGCAGCTCCAGATCCCACCTTGCTTGGTAGATAACACAAAGCCTGTACTGAACTGATGACCCTAGAAGTGCATTTGAGGCGAGCACGAAGTGTCAAACATTAGCGCGGTCGGTTCTCCCCAGTTGTCAGGATTGAATGTGTTCTGGATGATGTCGTATGTGCTCGCCGATCTATGGAATAACCCCGGTCAAATGCCAGTAAATCCTCAGCCCACGTCTTGTCTGTGGAGGTAATGAGAATAACACACTGAAATACGTATAAGCCACTTGAATTCCATCGCCATGTAAACGCACCTCCCTCAACGACCTTGAACGACATGTCGAACGACGTAGCACTATCGTTGATAAGTCCACACCCTGCTTCGATCGAATTACCCGCCATATTGCAGTTATGAGTCCTAACCCACGCACATCCAGGAATTTCAGCTCTCTTTTTGTCACCAAATGTTACTTTTCAGACTCATCACGAGCTCCCTAGTAGAGCTTTGAGGATTTGTCATCACGCATCTTTGCCGGTATGAAACGTCGCCTGGTTTCTAGTATTCTAGTTTACGCCTTCGAACACGCCAATATCTCCCCTCCACGGCCAATTAGACTCGACTGCCCTATTCGAAGCGAGTTCGGCCCGTCGATATATGCGAGAAATTCATTGTGTGCGTACCAGAATGCGGGCCAGAGGGCTATCAAGGAGTGGGGTGGACGAGCTTTGAGGACCGCAGTATAATGTGCGGGATAGATATGAGAAGGCAGAGGAAAACATGTTCAACATCGATACGGTGCTTTGGCAATGCCCAGAACGAAAGGTCCACCATTGAAATGTTTGCTAGGTTCGGTTCAAACACTAAGGCACCCCAGGATATAACTCAGCGTTTAATTCTGGTTTGCGAAAGACCAAACCAGCAAAAGACACAAACGCTCGCCTTTTCCGCGGCTGCCCCGAACTCAGCACGGTCGTATTATCTACACGCATAACCACCTGTCCCTCGGGTATGATAAACACCAACCCCTCACTCGTCGCCATCTGCGAATTAGCTCCGCCGAGGGGGATCATACGTTTTCGTTGAGCAGGGTCTTTGATCCTCAGCTTGAAGGTCTGTATGCAAGGAAAGTGGTATTATTTCGTCGGATCGGTAGTAAAATAATTAGAGGTGGCGAGTGGAAGGCGAGATAATGAATAGAGATGACACGCACGCATAGCCTGCTAGGGTATCATTTCCTAGCACGCGGGACGACCACAGCTGTTCCATTCCTTCTCGACACGAGAGGGAAGACCTAGGTACATACTTGGCCCACCAGAGAGAACGAAGCGTTTGTAGCACTGGGCACAGGTATCGACTGCTGCAGCTTGGGTAGACTAGAATGTCATTTCTAGAGGCGGGTCAGGGTGATTAGACATAGACGGAGACTAGGATGGGAGAAACGCACCCGCTACACCGGACCTTGTCGACATTGACCAGACAACTGGAGCATACATTCAGAGGCCTCGAAGTATTTACGTTTGATCTCAGTCGCTTTTCCGTGGGGAGTACTAGGTCGATTTCATGTTAGAATAAGGTTGAGCGGATTCGATGGGATGTATGTACCATATAACTCACGACGAGTGCGTGTTCTCCTCGACTAACCTTTGATTTATCTCCAAGTCCGGTGGTTCTGCAGAAATGTGTCAGGCGAGAGGGCTAGACGAGGGACTTGATTGTATGAGGTGCCACCGGTGGGGTGTTTTGAGGCTATGGATTTCGCGAGGAAGGCGGTAGTGAGCGCTGTGGTACCTACGATATTGCTGTGGAGGCCATGCAACCGTGGATAGAGTGGGGCGGACCTAGAGACAAGGTCAAAACCGTTCTCATGGTAAAAATTTATGAACTCGTACCCCGGAAGTATAAAGTCTGGGAACGACGAAAACTGGACCTAAAGTTAAGCTTGGTGACCACGTATGTAGGTGAATCTTGACTGGTCAGGGGTCCGACCACGGTACGGGTGTAGTAGGATGATGAAGGCGAGGATCACAGTGTGGCGGCTGGATAGGATTGATAACAGTACAACAACTAACGCAATAAAGAAAATATTCTGCCGAAAGCGCAGTTGCGACATCTACAGTAAATCGCGGACGCCGCGGCATATGTGTTAAACTGATCCTTAAAGCACCGAGTTTCGACCGTGTCTTCAATAATCCCAGTGTTTTTGTACGACATTTGGTGTTGAATCCTTCAAAACAACGCAGGAAGAACTTACCGTCCAGAAATTGAACCGCCCAAGGCCGAAATCAAATGAAGGCAGTAAACCCGCGAGTCAGAAATATTAGGCGCAGAGTTGATGGTTTTCATGCTGCAGAAAAAATGCTGGAGAACTCCGTGATGACTCTCAGAGGGTCAGGGGGTACTGGGGGACTACGAGAGCTTCTGCCAATAAGAGTATGGGGCTTTCGAGGGAGCTACTCGAGAAAGCAAGCAAACTGAAGGGCCGCTAGAGCTGTCTCACAAAGTGAAAAAAAGTCTATCATTTATTTGCCACTTCATTCCACGTTGTGTGCCTCCAGTTCCAGTCAAGAGGCAATTGTTGTCAGACAGCGAGGATCTATTCGAGACGGAGCAAGGGAGCGCGCTAAAGATCTCGTCGTTCTTGCGGAAGCTCAGATTAGGCAAAGCATGGATATGGGGAACCACTTGATCTAGTTTTCGGAGTGTGTTTGTGGGGAGATAGGGAGGATTGCCGGCGACGCTTGTCAGATATCGTGGTGGAATGAGAGATGACGTAATTTAACTTTGTGAGGTTTGATGTTTGCGCCCGTTGTGGCAACACTCTCCTAAAGCTCGACCTCGGCGACAGAATTCATCCACTGAAAGTACTATCTTCATACGCCCAATTTGAAGCTCTAAACAAAGAGACTTTCCCAAGGATGCTTGTCCCAAATTACCACGTGAACAATGAAAGCCCTGTGTCTCGATTGTCACCCCCAAGAGAATCTGCGATGGACAGAACTCGTGTGGTGCTGACTTGGTCTGAATTCGCTTCACAACAAAAGCACAGGATTGTGTCTGTAATGGGGAGATAGCGGCTGGGACACCTAGCCTGTCCGCCTCGCCCCGCTCTGCATGACTGTGATATGTTAATACACGGTGGTCGCGTCCAAGGCGTGCTTCCTGTTCTACTATGTCACCATTCTAATGAGAAATACGCTAGAACAGGGCAATATTTTGCTTGCTTAGAGCTAGGTTGACAGGGCGAGTGGCTTGTTCTGTGAGGTACGATGCACTTTCCCGACACCATACAGCTCAATGCTGGGCAATGCCCAGGGCCCGGCCGCAACCACCTGCAGCGCACAAGAAATTCTGATTAGACTGCAATACATGTGACAAAGAATAACACATCTGCAAAACATATTCACTGGAGTTGATAGCACCGCGCCCAGTCCGTTCCCATTAGAGCTCCGCTGAAATCAAGCTCAAGAGCACCTTTGGTATAGATACAAACTGTGTTATGCGGCCGCATAAGCCCAGTCCAAAGATCGCGAGGAACGTACAACAAAATCTGCTCCTGCTGAGTGGTGAGCGTGCCGTCTTCATCCATCTGCCAGTCTGTGAAAGTTTCGAGATGAGGAGTGTGGTGAGGAGTGACTTCCCAGACACGGATAGTACTGTCCCAAGAGCCTGAGACGATGTGCGTGCCGTCGGGCGAAAATCCCACGGACTGGACCGACCGGGTGTGCCCCTCAAACGGTCCAGCTACGAGATCTCCGCTACGGGCGTCCCACACACGAATAGTGTTGTCTTCAGAGCCTGAGACGATGCGAGTGCCGTCGGGTGAGAAGCCCACAGACTCGACCGCGTCGGTGTGCCCATGGAACGGTCCAGCTACGAGATCTCCGCTGCGTGCGTCCCACACACGGATAGTACCGTCGTGAGAGCCTGAGACAATGCGAGTGCCGTCGGCCTCGAATCCCACAGATTGGACCGACCAGTTGTGCCCCTGGAACGGTCCAGCTACGAGATCTCCGCTGCCTGCGTCCCACACACGGATAGTACTGTCTTCAGAGCCTGAGACAATGCGAGTGCCGTCGGGCGAAAATCCCACAGACAAGACCTGTGCGGTGTGCCCCTTGAACGGTCCAGCTACGAGATCTCCGCTGCCTGTGTTCCACACGCGGAGAGTACTGTCCCAAGAGCCTGAGACGATGCGAGTGCCGTCGTGCGAAAATCCCACAGATTGGACCGGTTGGGTATGCCCCTCAGACGGTCCAGCCACGAGATCTCTGCTGCCTGCGTCCCACACACGGATAGTTTTGTCGCGAGAGCCTGAGACGATGCGAGTGATGTCGGGCGAGAATCCCACGGACTGGACCCAGTGGGTATGCCCCTCGAACGGTCCGGCTACGAGATCTCCGCTACGGGCGTCCCAAACACGGATAGTACAGTCTTCAGAGCCTGAGACGATGCGAGTGCCGTCGGGCGAGAAGCCCACAGAGGTGGCCGACCGGGTGTGCCCCTGGAACGGTCCAGCTATGAGATCTCCGCTGTGTGCGTTCCACACACCGATGGTACGGTCGTCAGAGCAAGAAACGATGCAAGTGCCATCGGGCGAGAATGCCACAGCGCTGACCGAGCCGGTGTGCCCCTTGAACGGCCCAGCTACGAGATCTCCGCTGCCTGCGTCCCACACACGGATAGTACTATCACCAGAGCCTGAGACGATGCGGGTGCCGTCGGGCGAGAATCCCACAGACTCGACTGACTGGGTGTGCCCCTCGAACGGTCCAGCCACGAGAACACCGCTGCCTGCGTCCCACACACGGGTAGTACTGTCCAAAGAGCCTGAGACGATGCGGGTGCCGTCGGGCGAAAATCCCACAGACTCGACCCAGGAGGTGTGCCCCTCGAACGGTCCAGCTATGAGATCTCCGCTGCCTGCGTCCCACACACGGATAGTTCTGTCTTTAGAGCCTGAGACGATGCGAGTGCCGTCGGGTGAGAATCCCACAGAAAGGACCGACCGGGTGTGCCCCCGGAACGGTCCAGCTATGAGATCTCCGCTGTGTGCGTCCCACACACCGATGGCACAGTCGTCAAAGCAAGAAACGATCCGAGTACTGTCAGGCGAGAATGCCACACAACGGATCTCGCCGGCAGCACTCCACATTCCTAGACACGATAGATCTCGTCGCTCTAACGCTGATCCCGCCAGCCTCGTCAGCCCTCGCGTCTTCTGCCAGTACCGCTCCCTGACCGGACGCGTCTTTGGCCAGAATGGAAGCGCCGATATATAGATGTGGGGAGTGCTGCCCGACGCCGCACTCATACCGAACGCTGTCACGAACCTGCCGGCATCAAAGGCGAGCTCAAGCACATCATTTGTCCTTCCTGATCTCTGTATCATTTTCAGAACCTATGCGGCGATAAACCTAAAGCAAATACGCTTACCTGTAGCCACCCATGAATTTCTGCCAATATGCTCGCACCAGTACTGATGCAGTTCTTCAAGTTCATCACCTCCATCCAGAACAGTAGTCGGTGGGATAGGAAGTCTTCCACCGCCGAGTGGACATCGCCCAGAGCTTCGGCGAATTTTACATGATCTCCCCAGTAGCGGCACGCGTAGAATAGCTCCAGTGATATTCTCTCGCCGATCCTTTTTGCCAGGCCTGGAACCGTCCCGTCAAGCACAAAGGACGACTCGAGCTCGCAGATGTTGAACCGCAGCAACTCCTGCATTGTGACGAAACAACGCAGAGACAGATGCCGATGCTGGTACGCAGCGTTGCAGCACAGATCCCTCGAGCGCTCTCGGTCGAGCATGAAGTCGGGGAAAGACGCATGCAGCGTGGATATCAGACTGCCACCCTGAGAGACGTGCAGCACCGAGCGAAGGTGTTGCAGTGCACATATCACCTCCTCCTCCTTCAACCTCAGCAGCTTCGCCGTCGTACTGATGCTCATCGCCTCCCTCACGCATAGTGCCGTGTCCAGGACCAGACGGATGTTCTTCTTTTCCCTCGATCCTAACTCCTCGTCCGCGAATGGGGCGGCAAGCACAGCTCTGTAAAGCTTGTCGATTCCTTTGTGTTTATCTGGCTCCGACTCGGACGTCAAAGAGAGCAAATCGTCGAGGCGCTGGTGGAAGTCGACTCGTCGACTTTTGGGATGGATGTACCGTACTGCAGTAGCAGCGTAGATGAATAGCGTTCCAGCCTGCTCGGCAAGCTTCCCGACCTTTTCCTGAGACAACGAAATCGTGCCTAGTTCATCGTCTAGGTAGGTCCTAATATCTGCCTTGACGAACGACGCTTCAATGTCATGCAGGTCCAGCGCTGTGCGACGTTGTTCGCTCTGCGACTGAAGCACATCGAACAGGCCGGGCTCTGGTCGACAGGTAACGAAGAACTTGATCGGCAGATCCTGAGCGTGGACCAGGAGTGCGTTTAGGATATCTTGAGCACCATCGCGCCTCTCGCATTCGTCCAGAGCGTCAATCACAATAAGAACGCTGGTAGGCACCGAAGCCTGAACTTTGCGCAGAGGAATGCGTATAAGCTTCTCGAACTGTGTCTCGATTCTCCGCGCGCCAATCTCCATGTCCTCGCCCATTTGTCGAATCAGCGCCTCGCGGTACGAAGGCAAGAGGCGAGCAAGCTGGTGTGCAATAGTCGGCACAATCTTCGACACGTCTCGACTCTCTGCGTCCGTGCGGGAGCAGAAGAAGCTTGCGCCAAGCCGACCAGCGTCTTGCATCTCGGCACAGAAACTGTAAGCCAGCGTCGTCTTCCCGGTCCCGGCCATGCCGTTCAGCCAGTACACCTTTGGACCATCGGCGTTGTCCGCCCACTTCCGCATCCCTGCGAGAATGGCCTCACGAGTGCCGCGTGTACATCCGCGTCGACCGACGACATCCGACAGGCTCGAGTCGTACATCGCCTTGAGTGCTGCCTTTAGCTTGTCCAGACGTACGTCCTGCGAGACCGTATGTCAGATACCAGCACCTGCAGCTTTCCTGCGTAGCCACCGTACCACTTGTTGCTCCTTCTGGTTCCTCCAGACCTCCACTAGCATTTTGCTCTAGAGTGGGGTTATAAATCTAGCCGACTAAATTCCGCTGGAGCAGACTTACTTGTAACTCACGACACAGAGTGTCGACACGGCGACGACACTCTTGTACGTCAACCGCACCCTGTCCCGCCTCGAGGTGGCGCCTAAATCCTGAGCGCTGAGGCTGTTCCAGCGCATGTTCCATTTCGTTCTCGAGATCCCTATACTCAGGTGAGTTCAGAGCGCTAGATGCTTATTGAAAGTAGCCTACTCTTTCATCGCCCTGAGGGCCTCCGAAAATCTGGAGGAGGTATGCTCGCCTGGGTGTCGATTGAACTCTTCGATTATATCCTTGAGACTAGAACCGAGTTCCGCATAGTCTTTCCGGTTCTGGGCGGCTGTCTAAACTCGGAACAGAATAAGTGTGATACAAGGTTATATGATATTAGTAGGATCACTCGCCTCGAAAATGTCGACTACATCAAGGAAACCAGCCAGGGCGGACTTGAGTGGCGGGAACACATCCAAACTGTTCTCCACCGACTTCAGAGCAGTCTTGAGTCCGGACCATGCGTCTGCTCCGATCTTTTTGGTGGCCTGGGTAAACGTTGGCTCTGCGTTGGCCGACTGAGCGTTGCCGGCGGCTACGGGATTGACCCCAGAGGTAGATACACCAGCGCTTGGCACTGGCTGAGGTAAAAGCGCCGGCTGTTGGGGTTGAGCTGGCGGTCGTGGAGGTGGTTCTTGAGTGGGAGTAGGCTGTGATACTGAGGCTCCAGGCGGCGGCTGCGGCTGTGACTGCAGAGAGGGCGCGGAAGGAGCAGGTGCTTGACCTTTTGATCTAAACACTTTCTTTACTCGACCGTTACAATGCTTGAGGAATCCACGAAACCCTTCAGAGGGCGAAGAGCGAGGGGGCATGTTGTTCTGCTGTGGTAGTCAGATCTGTAAGATATCGCCCGCGTTATCTTATAGCATACCTACATTTCACCCTCGTGCCCTGCCCAGGCGTTGCAGGCAAGGCAGTGCTTGATCTGCATGCTTTGTCCAGGCGTTCGAGGCGTGTCGTGGTTCGGAAGCAGATTTACCGCCACAAGCGCCACCACCCTCTCCGATCAACCAAACCAGCGGTACCGACGCCGACGACTCCCAGTCCATCACGTCCTCGAATCACAATGAACTGAATTCATAACAAGAATACAGGCGAATGGGATTCGACTCTTGCTCCGGGCAACCTTGACGACACTGGCACCTGTCAAAGCACCCGAAGGTGCTTGTGTCTGGCCACACACTCGTCGGACGAGGGCTCTAACGAACGTCTCTGCTCTCACGACAGGAGCCACGTCACTACCTGCGAGCTGGTGTTTCCGAACAATGCGATTTTGTCGAGTAGGAGGATATAGTCTGACCGGTGGATCAGATTCCGCGACCGCTCTCCACTCATGACAGGTGGACTAGCTCTCCTGGCACCTGCGAGTTCCCGAGCGCCAACTGGGACTCTCATATTGGAAATATGCGCGATCGACATATCTCGCCAAGCAAATTCTCGAGTCAACCTATTGTTTGGATGCTTGCTCCTGTATCCTTAGTGTTATTAGAATAAACCATGTTCATTGGTTGAGACTCTTTTGTGGTTTAGCTGTAGTACTGAAGGACGTCGACTCGTTGATTTTATGCAGACAAGTCTAAGCGGGACTATGAGTATCGATAGTGAATAAATGCGCTACAAACACGTCTTTCAATTAACCTTCTGATACGTGTTGCAAGCATCTAGGAAAGCATCCAAGCTTTCAAACTGATCGTATGGTGGGCAATCGTTCGTGAAAGCGAGTTATATTCCATATGTAATGGAGCATATGGATCATTCAATGGGCGCAGAGGTGAATTATTCTCTACATACCATGGTCGCCAATGTATCCAGGTACTGAAGCTTTTTTTTAATTCATATGCTGCGATCCACACACAAAAATTCATGACTACAGTCTTTTATTTCTGATAACCTCAATAAGCTAAGTACGGTATGCATCGACACCCATGCGTAAATCATAGCACATATATCAGCCCTCCGATTAGCGATATACCGAGACATTCAACAACCCACGAACTAACCACACAAGAGCCAAAACTTTCGAACCGGTCTGAGGTATAACTCCAAGCCCAAATGAGCTCGAAACACAACCCAAAACCTCTGAAATCCTGAAGACACGGACGCAGTTCTGACTCACATCAAAGTGTACGCGATCCATAACCTGGTCCGAGCACGTCCCTAGGCAAACTCCCGCTCGGCTCTGAGATTCGGCATATGCCACCCCTACCCAGAACTCAAACATAGTTCTAAAAGGTTAGCTAAGTTACTCTCTAGTTCCACCACCTGAATTTCGTACTGCATATATCGATGTTCAGCACAATCTGTAACGCTTTCAGCTCAGTACCTCACTTTGTTAATTAGATCGCGTAAAGCTCTTACTGACCTGATGATTCCAAAAGTGCGCTTGAGGCGGGCAAGTGTTACGCAACAATGTGGCCTGTTCTTCCCAGTTGTCGGGATTGAGCGTGTTCTGCGTGATATCGTGCGAAACCGTCGACCTGTCGAAAGGCTTTATGTGTATACCGACAATGCGTAAGTTCACATCCCACGAGTAGAGGCGAGCCGAAGGATGCAGTGACAAACGTGCGTACCGCTCGAATCCCACCGTAACATAAACATCCCACCTCCACAGCGTTGAACGGCACGGCAAAAGGCGCAGCACTGTTATCGATAAGCCCGCACCCTGCGTTACCCGAGCTTCCTGTCACATCGCAGTCTGAGGGCGTCCGGAATTTTCAGCTCCTTTTCGCACTCACAGATTTGCGTTTCAGATCTACCTCAAGCTCCCCGGCAAAGTTCTCCGGATTCCCGATTGTGCATCCTGGCTACCCACCCGCATAAGCCCCATTAACCTGGAACAACCGGTTTGGTGTGAGAAGGTAGCGTACCTGTGTTGGTATGAAATATAGTTTGATTCCTCTCACTCTAGTTTACATCTTCGAATACGTCGTTTTCTCCGCTCCATGGCCAGTTCGTGCTGAATGTCCTGTTCAGCACAAGTGAAGACTGTCGATGTGTAGAGACATATTCACTGTAATGCGTATCTGAATGCGAGCCGTTCGACTACAGAAGAGAATAGTAGGTAAGTGATATTTCAGTGCGATGTACGGGGGGGGGCATCTAGGGAGGCAGAGCAAGACACGTACAACATCCACATGGCGTCTTTGCAATGTCCAGAATGAAAACTCCACCGTCGTGGTATTTGTAACATTCAATTCGGACACTAAACAGCTCCAGGCGACAACTCAGTCGTTAATCTTAATATGGCAAGGACCAAACCGTAAACAATCCAGATTCAAAACTCACCACTTCAGTGCCTGCTCCGAGCTCAACGCGGTTATGTTATTCACACGCATAACTGCTTGTTCCTATGGCTTGTAACACGCCTATCCTCTTGCATGTTGCTGTCTGCGGATCTACATACTCAACTTGTCCATTTCAGACGGACCATACGTTTCAGTCAATCGTGTTTTCCGTGAGACCTGAACAAGGCAGGTCCTCGGGAGCTCACTCTGTCTATCGTCGTAGGTAAAGAAGTTGCAGCCTCTGAAAAGATGCTTCGTTAGGATATGAAGAATAAGGAAGGTGTGAGACGTACTTGCAAAATGACTGCCCTTCGTAAACTGCATCGATTGTACAATGGCTCGCAGGCATACCGGCGGTCGCATATGTCTCTATCCCTTGCGGAACCCCTACATTGCCATAACAAAGCTTCTCCGAGGAAGACCATGTGTTTTCAACGAGGGGGTCTGTGATCTTAAGCTAGAAGTTCTATGATTGGCATGAAATACTTGGTTAGATGGTCGAGTCGCAAGTGAATCGACGGAAGGTGAGCGGTAGAAGGGGGATCGAATGATGGAGAGGAAACGTACGCATAGTCTACTCATATCGCCTCCAAGCACACGAGATATGTAGAGCTGCTTCATTTCTTGTTTGAGACGAGCGTTAAGGCTCGAGCACATACTGGAACCGCCAGAGAGGACGGCGCATTCGTAGGGCCTGGCACGGGTGCCAACTGTTGCAGATTGGAGCATCTAGAACGGCAGCTCTGGAGGCGGGTTAGGGCGATTAGAAATGGATGGACAATGAGATGAGAGAGGCGGACCCGCTACACCTGGCTGCTCGATATCGGCAAGATGAGGCTGAAACATACATTCAAGAGTCCCGGAGCGTTCAGGTCCGACTTTAGTCGCTCGTCTATCCGGGAGCTTTAGGTCCATTTGATGTTAGAATGCGATTGGGTGAACCCGACGGGACGTACCGTATGACTCTGGACGAGCACGGTAGTCTCCTCGCTCAACCTGGGTCCATATCCAAGCCCGCCGTTTCTGCTCCAATGTGCAGGACGAGGAGGAACTGGAACAGGGGCTTGACTGTATCAGGTGTCACTCGTGAGGTGCTTTGCGACTATGGAGTTCGCGAGGAAGGTGGAGGTGAGCGCAGTGGCATACCTGCGATTGACTGCGGAAGTCGTGCGACTGTGAACAACATGAAGCGCATCTAGAGACTGGGTCAATACCGTGCCAAAAGTGAAAGAAATATGTGGATGTTTATACGGACGTATAAGTGGTGCTCAGGACGAAAGCTCTGCCCAAAATTCTGACCGATGAGGATACACGCATTGGAGGTGACCACAGGCAGAAGTACGGCCACAGTGCGATTGGAACGGGTCAGAGGAGGTGAAGACTGCAACGCGGAGGCCAGGCATGATCTATGATAGTGCAATAACTAACGCACTTGCAAATTTCCAGCTTAAAGTGCAGCTCCGACATTTATACACTAGCTCTTAAAAGTCTTGCAGCACGTGACCCTCACTGCGATGCAACGGCCGCAGGCAACGGAATATGTTTATAAACGTCTAGCAGCAATAATGAATAGCTTGAACCATAGCATTATCTACGTCTGCGCCAGTTTATACGATATTTAGATCACTGTGTGACGAGTTACGGGCAAATCTTTGCCCCAAAGTGCTGCAATACTTTTTGAAATTCAGATTGCAGAAAGCAGACTTTCGTATTTATTGTCGATTTCAGCGGTTATCCAACTGAATTGAGTCAAACAAAGTAGCTAGGATACACTAGGTGAATACCGAAAGTGCCTGACAAAGTTTGAGAACAGGTTATCTAGTAGAAAATAGCGCATACATTCACCTTTCTAGGAGTGCATTCCCCCCTTCTTTGGACCACCACTTGGAATCCAGTCATTATGGTACTACTCCAAGAGGTCTGGAATGCCTTTTAGACTCCTTATTAGTATTTTCAATATAGCGTGGTGACAAGTCTTATAGTAAAATATGTCTCATATACTACATGCAGCATACACCCCCTATTACATGAATGATATTGAGCCATGATGTACTGGGTGATTGTACCCAATAATTGGTGTGAGAATGCCTTAGGTTACAAAGAAAGTAATATTGAACCTTCAGAGCTCTCTGATTCATACACCAGAACCTATGGAGCAGACAATAAAGACACCGCGCTTATCCAAAAAATCTAATAGGAAAATCCGCCAAAAAAAGAAATGGAGCTAATGCATGCTCCAGAAACTCCGGCGTAGGAATCAGAGAGCTCTGAAGGTTCAATATTACTTTCTTTGTAACCTAAGGCATTCTCACACCAATTATTGGGTACAATCACCCAGTACATCATGGCTCAATATCATTCATGTAATAGGGGGTGTATGCTGCATGTAGTATATGAGACATATTTTACTATAAGACTTGTCACCACGCTATATTGAAAATACTAATAAGGAGTCTAAAAGGCATTCCAGACCTCTTGGAGTAGTACCATAATGACTGGATTCCAAGTGGTGGTCCAAAGAAGGGGGGAATGCACTCCTAGAAAGGTGAATGTATGCGCTATTTTCTACTAGATAACCTGTTCTCAAACTTTGTCAGGCACTTTCGGTATTCACCTAGTGTATCCTAGCTACTTTGTTTGACTCAATTCAGTTGGATAACCGCTGAAATCGACAATAAATACGAAAGTCTGCTTTCTGCAATCTGAATTTCAAAAAGTATTGCAGCACTTTGGGGCAAAGATTTGCCCGTAACTCGTCACACAGTGATCTAAATATCGTATAAACTGGCGCAGACGTAGATAATGCTATGGTTCAAGCTATTCATTATTGCTGCTAGACGTTTATAAACATATTCCGTTGCCTGCGGCCGTTGCATCGCAGTGAGGGTCACGTGCTGCAAGACTTTTAAGAGCTAGTGTAGCAGTCGACGACGCAGCGCATGAGTTGAACAGGTCCTTAAAATCACAAGTTTTGATTACTCCTTCAGCCAATCCTGTGGCCCTATGGGATTCTAGGTTTTCAATCCTCTAAGATAACGCAAGAAGAACTTACCGTCCAGAAAATGCACCCCCTGGAGAGAAGTCGGACGCAAACAATGGACGCAAACGACAGGAACCTCAAGCGGCCACCTGACGACTTGCTTGTTGCGGAACGGTCAATGGGAGAGCTCATAGTTGCCACTAGAAAATCAAGAGGAGTGTGGACGACTGCGAGAGTTTCTATTTTTGGGAGCACGGAACAGTTAGAGGCACGGCCCAAGCGAGCTGATGAACCTAGGGGTTGTTCATGAGTGTTCTGGCCAAGTAACAGTGTTACTACGAATTATCTCATCCCATTGAGCATATTGTGCCCCAAGTTCGCGTAGAGAAGCAAGGATTGACTAACGGCAAGAAGATGCTCAAGACAGAGTGGAGCCTACAAGAGGTTGCGTCGCATTCTTGAGAAGGCTTGAAGAAGGTCAAACTCGGCAATGGAGGCATCTATAGAGGAAGCTCTAGGTCTAGTTTCCAGAGGGTGTTTGTGAGAGGATGGGGCAGATTGCCTGCGACGCTTGTCAGATATCGTGGTGGGATGAAAGACGACGTAATTGAACTTTCTGAGTTTGATGTTTGTACTTGTTGTGGCAGGGCTCTCCTCGGCCTCGACCTTGGCGTCAGAATTAATCTAGTGAAAGTGCTATCTCCCACGCTCGATTTCAAGCTCGACACCAGAACACCATTCTAACGATACCGCGTAAAATTTTATCCCAAATTACTACGTGAACAATGAAAGCCCTGTGTCTCGATTGTCAGCCCCAAGGGATCTGGAAGGGATAGAATAAGTGTAGTATTGACTTGGTCGGAATTCGCTACACAACGGAAGCACGGGATTGTGTTGGTAACGGAGGAGACAGCGGGTGGAACAACCGTCATCTCTGCCCGCCCCGCCCTGCGTGACTGGAATATATCACTTCACGGTTGTCGCGGCCGGGGCATACCGCCTGTTCTGCCATCTGGCTCCAATGAGTAAGCTGGACCAGGGCTAAGTATCTGTTGCTTGCTTCGGACTTGATTGGCAGAGCGAGTAGCTTGTTCTGCGAGATGCAATGCACTTTCTCGATTCTATATAAGTTAGTCCGGGACAAAGTCTGTGACCCAGTTGCGACCACTGACACTTTGCAAGCGACTATAACTGAACTAGAATACATGTGACAAGGCATGATACATCTACAAAATATATTCACTGGAGTTGATAGCACTTCGCCCATTCGGTTCCCATCAAAACCCCACTGAAATTAAGCGAAAGAGAGCCTTTGCGACAAATACAAACTGTGTTATGCGGCCACATAACCCCAATACAGAGATCGCGAGGCACATATAGCAAAATCTGCTCCTGTCGAGTAGCGACCATGCCGTTTTCATCCACCCGCCAGTCTGCGAATGTTCCGGGATGAGGAGTCTGGTGGGGGGTGACTTCCCAAACACGGATGGTACTGTCGCCAGAGCCTGAGACGATGTGCGTGCCGCCGGGGGAGAATCCCACAGACTGGACCGAGTTGGTGTGCCCTTCGAACGGTCCAGCTACGAGATCTCCGCTGCCTGCGTCCCACACACGGATAGTTCGGTCGCGAGAGCCTGAGACGATGCGAGTGCCGTCGGGCGAGAATCCCACAGACTCGACCGCACCGGTGTGCCCCTCGAACGGTCCAGCTACGAGATCTCCGCTGCCTACGTCCCACACACGGATAGTACTGTCGCGAGAGCCTGAGACAATGCGAGTGCCGTCAGGCGAGAATCCCACAGACAGGACCCAGGCAGCGTGCCCCTCGAACGGCCCAGCTACGAGAACACCACTGTGTGCGTCCCACACACGGATAGTTCTGTCGCGAGAGCCTGAGACAATGCGAGTGCCGTCAGGCGAGAATCCCACAGACAGGACCGAGGAGGTGCGCCTCTCGAACGGTCCAGCTACGAGATCTCCGCTGCCCGAGTCCCACACGCGGATAGTTCTGTCACCAGAGCCTGAGACGATGCGAGTGCCGTCAGGCGAGAATCCCACAGAGGTGACCGAGTCGGTGTGTTCCTCGAATGGTCCGGCTACAAGTGCCCCACTGCCTGCGTCCCACACACGGACAGTATTATCGCGAGAGCCTGAGACGATGCGAGTGCCGTCGGGCGAGAATCCCACAGAGGTGACCGATTGGGTGTGTCCCTCGAACGGTCCAGCTACGAGATCTCCGCTGCCTGCGTCCCAAACACGGATAGTATTGTCGACAGAGCCTGAGACGATGCGAGTGCCGTTGGGCGAGAATCCCACAGAGGTGACTGAGTCGGTGTGCCCTTCGAACGGCTCAGCTACGAGTGCCCCGCTGCCTGCATCCCACACGCGGATAGTACTGTCGCCGGAGCCTGAGACGATGCGAGTGCCGTCGGGCGAGAATCCAACAGAGGTGACCGACTGGGTGTGCCCCTGGAACGGCCCAGCTACGAGATCTCCACTGCCTGCGTCCCACACACGGATAGTACTGTCGCGAGAGCCTGAGACAATGCGAGTGCCGTCGGGCGAGAATCCCACGGACTGGACCCAGTCGGTGTGCTCCTCGAGCGGTCCAGCTACCAGATCTCCGCTGCCTGCGTCCCACACACGGATAGTACTGTCGCCGGAGCCTGAGACGATGCGAGTACCGTCGGGCGAGAACCCCACAGACTGGACCCAGGCAGTGTGCCCCTGGAACGGTCCAGCTACGAGATCTCCGCTGCCTGCGTCCCACACACGGATAGTTCTGTCGCGAGAGCCTGAGACGATGCGAGTGCCATCGGGGGAGAAGCCCACGGACTGGACCACGTCGGTGTGCCCCTCGAACGGTCCAGCTACGAGATCTCCGCTGCCTGCGTCCCACACACGGATAGTACTGTCGAAAGAGCCTGAGACGATGCGAGTGCCGTCGGGCGAGAATCCCACAGACTGGACTGAGTGGGTGTGCCCCTGGAACGGCCCTGCTACGAGATCTCCGCTGCCCGCGTCCCACACACAGACGGTGTTGTCCAAAGAGCCTGAGACGATGCGAGTGCCGTTGGGCGAGAATCCCACAGAGGTGACTGATTGGATGTGCCCCTCGAATGGCCCAGCAACGAGGACACCGCTGTGTGCGTCCCACACACGGATGGTATGGTCGTCAGAGCAAGAAACGATCCGAGTACTGTCAGGCGAGAATGCCACACAACGGATCTCGCTGGCAGCACTCCACGTTCCTAGACACGACAGGTCTCGTCGCTCTATCGTTGATCCCGCTAGCCCCATCAGCCCTCGTGTCTTCTGCCAGTACCGCTCCGTAACCGGACGCGTCTTTGGCCAGAATGGAAGTGCTGATACGTAGATGTGGGGAGTGCTGCGCGAAGTTGGACTCATACCGAATGCTGTCACAAACCTGCTGGCATCTAGGGCGAGCTCCAGTACGCCCTTGTTCCCTCCCGATTTCTGTGTCATTGTCAGACACCGTTCTGTGAGAATCATCAAATAGATGTGCTTACCTGTAGCCATCCATGAATCTCTGTCAATATACGTGCACCTGTACTAATGCAGTTCTTCAAGTTCATCACCTCCATCCAAAACAGCAGTCGGTTCGACACGAAGTCTTCTAGCGCAAAGTGGACATCGCCTAGAGTCTCAGCGAGCCTCATATGATCACTCCAGTAGTGGCAAGCGTAGAACAGCTCCGACGATATCGCCTTGTCGATCTTTCTTGCGAGATCCGGAACTTTCTCATCAAGCACGAACGACGACTCGAGCTCGCATATGTTGAAACGCAGCGACTTCTGCATCGTGCTGAAACAACACAGAGACAGGTGCTGATGGTGTTTTGGAGCGTCGCAGCACAGACCTTTCGAGCGGTTGGCATCGAGCATAAAGTCAGGAAAGGAGGCATGTAGTGTGGAGATAAGACCAGTGCCTTGAGAGACATGCAGCACCGAACGAAGGTGTTGAAGGGCGTTTGGCACGTCCTCGTCGTGGAGCTTTAGTAACCTTGCCATCGACGTGACGCTCATCGGCTCTCTAGCGCATATCGCCGTGTCGAGCACCAACCGAATGTTTTCTTTCTCCTCGGAATCCAAGCCTCTGTTGCTGAAGGGAGCAGCAACCACGGCCGCATACAACTCATCAATGCCATTGTGTTTGTTGGTCTTCTTCTCAGAGCTCAGTGACAACAGTTCCTCAAGGCGCCGATGGGAGTTGACCTGTCGATCTTTGGGGCAGATGTAGCGTGCGGCAGTAGCGGCGTAAATGAAGAGTGTCCTGGCCTGCTCCGCAAGCCGCTCGATCTTTTCCGGAGACAAAGAGAGTGTGCCTAGCTCGACCTCAAGATAGGTCCTGATATCTGCCTGCACAAACGACGCCTCGATTTCGTGGAGGTGGAGCACATCGCGGTGGTGTGGCTCCTGCGATTGGAGCACGTCGAAGAGCCCGGGCTCAGGACGGCAGGTGACAAAGAACTTAATCGGCAAGCCACCTGCGTTGAGAAGGAGTACGTTGAGAATATTCTGAGCCCCGTCGCGCCGACCGCATTCGTCCAACGCATCGATTGTGACGACAATGTCCTTAAGCTCCGACGGCTTAGCTTCGCGCAGGGGATCTTGTATAAGCTTCCCGAACTGCATCTTGATGGTTCGTGCCCCGATATCTTTGTCCTTGCCTATCTGTCGAATCAGCGCCTCCCGGTACGAAGGCAACAGACGCGCAAGCTGATACGCGATTGTCGGTACGATCCTCGATACGTCTTGGCTATCTGTGTCCGCGCGAGAGCAGAAGAAGCTCGCCCCAAGTCGGCCAGCCCGTTGCATCTCGTCGCAGAAGCTATATGCCAGTGTCGTCTTCCCGGTCCCGGCCATGCCGTTCAGCCAGTACACCTTTGGGCCGTCAGGGTTGTCCGCCCACTCTCGCATCCCTGCTAGTATGACTTCACGAGTGCCAGGTGTGCACTCGCGCCGGCCAATTACGGTGGACATGCCCGAGTCATACATCGCGTTGAGGGCTGCGTTCAGTTTATCGAGGCGCGCGTCCTGCAGATCGTGTCAGATCATAACAGTTTCCACCCTTCCCACAAAATGGCTTACCACCTGCTGCTCCTCCCCAATCTCCCAGTTCCTGAGCATCGCTTTGTCCTGGATAGAGTTGAATCTTCAATTGATAACACACTGCCTGGAAATACTTACCTGAAGCACACGGCGTAGTTCTTCAACGCGTTCCTTGCATTTTCGTACATCATCCAAGTCTTGTCCCACTTCAAGATGGCGCCTAGGTCCCGAACGCTGCTGCTGTTTCTGCACATGTGCGATTTCCTTCTCGAGACCACTATAACGCACTCAGTCTAAGAGTTGGTTCAAGGTGGGATGTATCCTACCTCTCCATGGCATTTAGTGCCTCCAGGATGTTGGACGACGCCTCCTCTCCTGGGCGCTTTGTGAATGCCTGCATCATGGCTTGGAGATTCGAGGCGAGGTTTGCATAGTCCTCTCGGTTCTGTGCCGCGGTCTACATTCATAGTAGAATAAGTACTGAACAATGATACTCGCAACGAAATGACTCACCTCGAAAATGTCGACCACGCCGAGGAAACCAGCCACAGCGGACTTGAGTGGCGGGAACACATCCGAGCTCTTCTCCACCAGCTCCAGAGTAGTCTTGAGTCCGGTCCATGCATCTGCTCCGACCCTTTTGGCGGTCTGGATGAACTTTGACTCTGCGTCGGACGGCTGGGCGTTGCCAGCGGCTATGGGAGTGACAGCTGACGTAGCTCCACCAGCACTTGGCGCTGACTGAGGTAAAAGTACCGGATGTTGTGGTTGAGCTGGCGGCTGTGGAGGTGGTCCTGGAATAGGAGTAGGCTGTGGTAGTGAGGCTCCAGGCGGAGACTGAGGCGGAGGTGGAGTTGGAGGCTGCGGAGAGGACGTAGAAGGAGTAGGCGCTTGAGCCTCTGACCCAAACCACTTCTTGACTCGACGCGCACGACGCTTGACAGACTCGCGAAACCCTCCAGGAGGTGAGAAACCGGGGGGCATGTTGTTCTGGTGTGGTCGTCAGATCTGTAAGATACTGCCTGCGTTATCTTATAGCATGCCTACACTTCATCCCTGTGCCCTGCCCATGTGTTGCAGGAGAGGCAGCGCTTGTAGTGATCTCCATGCTTTGTCCAGGCGTTGCAGGGACGTCAAAGTTCGGAAGCAGATTCACTGCCACAAGCGCCACCTTTTCCGATCAACCAAACCAGCGGTACCGACGCCGACGACCCATCACGTCCTCGAATCGCAATGCACCAATTCATAACAAGAACGCAGGCGAATGGAATTCGAATCTCGCTCCGGGGAACCTTGACGATACTGGCGCCTGCCAAAGCACCCGAAGGTGTCCTTGTGTCTGGCCACAAACTCGTCGAACGAGGACTGTAACGAATGACTCCGCTTCCACGACTGGAGCCGCGTCACTACCTAGCGAGCTAGTGCTTCCAAACGATGCGACCTTGTCGAGGAGGAAGATGTAGTCCGGTTTGTGGATCAGATCCCGCGACCCCTCCCCGCTAGCGTTCCACTCATGACAGGTGGACTAGCTCTCCTGGTATCTGCGAGTTCACGAGCACCAACCGGGCCACATATATGAACAGAAGTATGCGTGATCGACATATCTCACAAAGCGAATCCTCGAGTCAACCTATTGTTGAGGTGCTTGCTCCTGTATGCTTAGCGTTATCAGAATAAACCGTGATCATTGGTTGAGACCCTTCTGTAGTTTAGCTGTAATACTGGAAGACATCGACCATTTGATTTTATGCAGACAAGTCCAAGCGAGACTGTAAGTTTCATTAGTGAATAAATGCTCTACAAACACGTCTTGTGACTAACCTTCTAATACGTTTAGAAAGCATCTGGGAAAGC
>MU132185.1:214876-228410 GCA_015039395.1 Ceratobasidium sp. AG-I
ATGATGTCTGTCATGAGAGAGACAGCGGCGGAACGCTAATTCCTTCTTTCTGCCTGCCCTGCCCTGCTTGATCGGGATAGGTTGCGGCACGGTTGCTGGGGCCGAGGCGTGCCTCCTATTATGCCATCTGACTCTAATGAGATTTACGCTGGACCAGTGCTATTTGTTACTTGCTTGGAATTTGATTGGCAGAGCGAGTGGCTTGTGCTGCGAGGTGCAATGTACGTTCCCGATTCCGTATAACTTACCCCAGGGCGGGGTCATAGCCTAGCCATAGCCGCTTGCAGTATACGAGAAACGCTGATTAGACTACAATACATGTGACAAAGCATAACACGTCTACAAAACATATTCACTAGAACTGATAGCACTTCGCCCAGTCCGTTCCCAGTAAAACCCCAGTGAAATCAAGCTCAAGAGCACCTTTGATATAGATACAAACTGTGTTATGGGGCCGCATAAGCCCAGTCCAAAGATCGCGAGGAACATAAAGCAAAATCTGCTCCTGTTGAGCAGTGATCATGCCGTTTTCATCCATCTGCCAGTCTGTGAAAGTTTCGGGATGAGGAATGTGGTGAGGAGTGAGTTCCCAAGCACGGATAGTACTGTCGTCAGAGCCTGAGACGATGTGCGTGCCGTCGGGCGAGAATCCCACAGACTGGACTGCGTCGGTGTGCCCCTCGAACGGTCCAGCTACGAGATCTCCGCTGTGTGCGTCCCACACACGGATGGTTCTGTCGTCAGAGCCGGAGACAATGCGAGTGCCGTCGGGGGAGAATCCCACAGACTGGACCGAGTGGGTGTGCCCCTCGAACGGTCCAGCTACCAGATCTCCGCTGCCTGCGTCCCATACACGGATAGTATTGTCGACAGAGCCTGAGACGACGCGAGTGCCGTCGGGCGAGAAGCCCACAGAGGTGACCGAGTGGGTGTGCCCCTCGAACGGTCCAGCTACGAGAGCACCGTTGTCTGCGCCCCACACACGGACGGTTCTGTCCAAAGAGCCTGAGACGATGCGAGTGCCGTCGGGCGAGAATCCCACAGACAAGACCGATTTGGTGTGCCCCTCGAACGGCCCAGCAACGAGAACACCGCTGCCCGCGTCCCACACACGGATAGTATTGTCCCAAGAGCCTGAGACAATGCGAGCGCCGTCGGGCGAGAACCCCACAGACCTGACCGAGTGGGTGTGCCCCTCGAACGGCCCAGCAACCAGAACACCGCTGTGTGCGTCCCACACACCGATGGTATGGTCGCCAGAGCAAGAAACGATACGAGTACTGTCAGGCGAGAATGCCACACAACGGACCTGGCCGCCAGCACTCCATGTTCCTAGACACGATAGATCTCGTCGCTCTATCGCTGATCCCCCTAGCCTCATCAGCCCTCGTGTCTTCTGCCAGTACCGCTCCCTGACCGGACGCGTCTTGGGCCAGAATGGAAGCGCCGATATGTAGATGTGGGGAGTGCTGTGCGATGCTGGACTCATACCGAACGCTGTCACAAACCTACCAGCATCAAACGCAAGCTCAAGCACATCATTTGCACTTCCTGATTTCTGTATCATCGTCAGAACCTATTCGGCGAGAAACCTAAAGCGAATACGCTTACCTGTAGCCACCCATGAATATCAGCCAATATCCTCGCACCAGTACTAATGCAGTACTTCAAGTTCATCACCTCCATCCAGAACAGTAGTCGGTGCGACAGGAAGTCTTCCAGCGCCGAGTGGACATCGTTTAGAGCTTCGGCAAATTTCACATGATCTCCCCAGTAGCGGCACGCGTAGAACAGCTCCGGTGGTATTATCTTGCCGATCTTTTCTGCCAAGCCTGGAGTCTTCTCGTCAAGCACAAAGGACGACTCCAGCCCGCAGATATTGAACCGCAGCAACTCCTGCATCGTGACGAAACAACGCAGAGACAGATGCCGATGCTGGTACGCAGCGTTGCAGTGCAGATCCTCCGAGCGGTCCCGGTCGAGCATAAAGTCTGGGAAAGAGGCATGCAGCGTCGACACCAGACTGCCGCCTTGAGAGATGTGGAGCACCGAACGAAGGTGTTGCAGCGCGCATATCACCTCCCCCTCCTTCAGCTTCAACAGCTTCGCCGTCGTGCTGATGCTCATCGCCTCCCTCACACATAGTACCGTGTCCAGAACCAGCCGGATATTCTTCTTTTCCCTCAATCCTAGTTCCTTGTCGGCGAGTGGGGCAGCCAGCACGGCAGCGTACAGTTTGTCGATGCCCTGGTGCTTATCCGGCTCAGGCTCGGATGTCAAAGATAGCAAATCGTCGAGACGCTGACTGAAATCGACGAGTCGACTCTTGGGATGGATGTAACGTACGGCTGTAGCAGCGTAGATGAATAGCGTTCCAGCCTGCTCGGCAAGCTGCCCGAGCTTCTCCTGAGACAACGAAATCGTCCCTAGTTCATCGTCTAGGTAGGTCCTAATATCCGCCTTGACGAACGACGCCTCAATGTCATGCAGGTCTAGCGCAGTGCGAAGCCGGTCGCTTTGCGGCTGAAGCACATCGAACAACCCGGGCTCTGGTCGGCAAGTCACGAAGAACTTGATCGGCAGATCCTGGGCGTGGAGCAGAAGTGCGTTCAGGATGTCCCGAGCACCGTCGCGCCTCTCGCATTCGTCCAGAGCGTCGATCACAATAAGAATGCCTGCATGCACCGAAGTCTGGACTTTGCGCAGAGGAATGCATATAAGCTTCTCGAACTGTGTCTCGATTCTCCGCGCCCCAATCTCTGCGTCCTCGCCCATTAGTTGAATGAGCGCCCCGCGGTACGAAGGCAAGACACGAGCGAGCTGATGTGCGATGGTCGGCACGATCTTCGACACGTCCCGACTCTCTGCGTCTGCGCGGGAGCAGAAGAAGCTTGCCCCAAGCCGACCTGCGTCTTGCATCTCGGCACAGAAGCTGTACGCGAGCGTCGTCTTCCCGGTCCCGGCCATGCCGTTCAGCCAGTACACTTTTGGACCACCGGGGTTGTCCGCCCACTCCCGCATCCCCGCGAGAATGGCCTCGCGAGTGCCGCGTGTACATCCGCGTCGACCGACAACATCCGACAGGCTCGAGTCGTACATCGCCTTGAGCGCTGCCTTTAGCTTGTCCAGACGTGCGTCCTGCGAGACCGTATGTTAGATATCGGCACCTGCAGCTTTCGTGCGTAGCCACCGTACCACTTGTTGCTCGTTCTGGTTCCTCCAGATCTCCACCAACACTTTGCTCTAGAGTGGGGTTATAAATCTAGTCGATTAAATTCCGCTGCAGCAGACTTACTTGTAGCTCACGACACAGAGTGTCGACACGGCGACGACACTCTGGTACGTCAACTGCACCCTGTCCCGCCTCAAGATGGCGCCTAAATCCTGAGCGTTGAAGCTGTTCCAGCGCATGTTCCATTTCCTTCTCGAGATCCCTACACTTAGGTGAGTTCGGCGTGCTAGATGTTTATGGAATGTAGCCTACTCTTTCATCGCCTTGAGAGCCTCCGAAAACCTGGAGGAGGTATGCTCGCCTGGATGTTGATTGAACTCTTCGATTATATCCTTGAGACTGGAACCGAGTTCCGCATAGTCTCTCCGGTTCTGGGCGGCTGTCTGAACTCGGAACAGCATAAGTGCGATACAAAGTTATATGATATTAGCAGGATCACTCACCTCGAAAATGTCGATCACACCAAGAAAACCAGCCACGGCGGACTTGAGGGGCGGGAACACATCTGAGCTTTCTTTCACCAGCCCTAGAACAAGCTTGAGTCCGGTCCAGGCGTCTGCTCCGACTCTTTTTGCCGCCTGTGAAATCCCCGACTCCGGGTTGACTGGTTGGACGCTTCCGGCGGCTGCAATATTAACAGCAGAGGTAGATCCGCCAATGCCCGGCACTGGTTGAGGCAAAAGAACCGACTGTTGAGGTTGAGCTGGCGGTTGCGGAGGTGGTTCTTGAGCAGGAGTAGGCTGCGGTAGTGAAGCTCCAGGCAGTGGCTGGGGCTGGGGGGAAGGCGTGGAAGAAGCAGGCGCTTGAGCGTCTGACCCAAACCACTTCTTTACGCGACGGGCACGACGCTTCACGGACTCGCGAAACCCGCCAGAGGGAGAAGAACCGGGGGGCATGTCGTTCTGCTGTGGTAGTCAAAGCTGTGAGATATCGCCCGTGTTATCTTATAGCATACCCACATTTCACCCTCGTGCCCACCCAAGCGTTGCGGGCAAGGCGGTGCTTGATCTCCGTGCTTTGTTCAAGTGTTGCAAGGATGGCGGGGTTCGGAAGCAGATTCACTGCCACAAGCGCCACAAGCGCTAACAATCTGAAATCACGGCCTTCTCTCACCAATCAACGGTGATGACGCAGACGGCATTCACCAATCTATCCCACCCTCGGATCGCAAGGAGCTCAAGTGATAACAAGACCGCGGCCGACTGATATTTGGCCTCCGCTGGGTGGAACCATGACAACGCTTAATACCTGTTAGAGCGTCAGACGTTACCCTCGTCCCTTGCTGTGATCCTGCCCGACGAGGACTCGAAGTAACGATTCTTTCACCCCGGTTAGACCAACCTCACCACCTGGCGAGCTGGATTTCCCGAGGAGTGCGATCCTATTGAACAGGAGGGCATATCCTGGCCCGTGGACGAACCTTCGCGACCCCCTCCTCAATCGCATACTACTCGCGACAGACAGATCACTCCTCCCGACGCATCCCATTGCTAGAGCAATAACATTATACATAGATAGAATTGCAATCATAACTAATCAACCTTTCTCACCGAGCAAACCCAGGAGACCATCCGCTGTTTCCGTAGACGCTCATGTATGCTGGATGTAATCAGAACAAACGGCGTTCACCCTATGCAGCTCTTCTATAAGACTTTTGTTGCCCCGAAATATGACCATCGGTTGGCTCTATACGGACTAGTGTAAGATATACTATAAATATTTGTTACTGAATAAGTCAGCTGCATACATGTTGTGCCGTTGACCCTCCACCAAGCATCGAAACATGAAGAAAGCCATCAAAGCTTTCGACCTTTAGGTCTGACAGACAGCCACCCATAACACAGCTACATTCAAGGCCTATCACCGTTTTTTACCTATGGAAATTTGATGTGTTTGTACCGATAACTACTGGCGCATCTAGGGACTGAGGCTTTCGCTCAAGAGATTTGCTGTAATCTTAGCACGAATTTTACAAGCTGCTTATCCTATTCGCTCTCAAAATTTCTCAACTAACCCAAATGGAACGCTCTTCTACACCCATCCATAAACAATCTCACAAATCCCAACCTTCCATATAGACGTATTACAAGTTAGACAAGACATCGAGCAACCCATGAATGAACCACATAAGAACCTGAAACTTAAGGCCGGCCTGGGATTTATCCCGAAGCCCAAATCAACTTGACAGGCTACCGAAGCCTCTGAGCTCCTGGATACGTTGACATAGCTCTCAAAGAGTTTGCCTACTGGAGGTCTATCGTAAGCTATCATACAGTGCTGGACTCGCCAGCAGTGCATGAGGCATTCTGCAGTTTTATCAATTTAGGAACGTCGTCGGAATCGCCAGCATATGGAAAGACTCACGTCAAGGTTGGAGGGATTCATAACCTAGTTTGAGCACGTCGCCGGACAAGCTCCTGCTGGGCTCTGTGGATCGGCATACACATTCCCAGCCCAGAAACCTAATTGGAATCCGGAGAGTTAGTCTGTTAATGCGCCAATTTCAGTATCTGGATTTCGTACCGCATAGATCAATGTTAAGCACGATCTATGGCACACACAACTTAGTATCATATCTGGTCTAGTAGATAGCGTGAACCTAGTACTGACCCGATGATCCCAAAAGTGCGCTTGAGGCGGACACGAACCGTTAGACAACAATGCAGTCGGTTCTCCCTAGTTATTAGGATTGGGTATGTTTTGTGTGATATCGTGCGGGATTGGTGATCGGTGGAAGAACCCTAGAGTCAGCATATCATCAGCCCACGTCCTACTAGCAAATCCAAGAACAGAAATGTACTGACAAACATATATGCCGCTCGAATCCCACCGAGATGCAAACACATCGCCTCCGACGATGTTGAACGGCGCGCCGAAAGACGCGACGCTGTCGTTGACAAACGCACACCCTGCCTCGGGTGAAGTACCCGTCACATT
Organism: Ceratobasidium sp. AG-I; assembly: GCA_015039395.1. NCBI lineage: Eukaryota > Fungi > Basidiomycota > Agaricomycetes > Cantharellales > Ceratobasidiaceae > Ceratobasidium > Ceratobasidium sp. AG-I. Next base: position 221,046 of record MU132185.1, read on the forward strand.
GCAGTTTGAATCCTAATTCACACATGTCCAGAAACTTCAGCTCTATTTTCGCGAACACCTGTTCTTTTTTCAGAAGTTCCACGAGCTCTCCAATAATGCTTTGAGTATTTGCCATCACGCATCCTAAAACACCCAGACGCATATAGCCTGTGAACTCATCACCGTGAATTAAGGTTGTGGCATGGCGCACCTTCGCCGGTATAAAACGTCGCCTGGTTTCTAGTACTTAGATTTACAGCCTCAAATTAGTCAATTTCCCTTCTCCCCGGCCTATAAGGTCCGACTGTCCAATCCGAAGCGTATTCAGACTGTCAGCATGTATGCGGGAAGTCGATGGCGTGTATACTAGAATGGGGGCCAGACGGCTTTCAAGGAGTGGGGTGGGCGAGCTCTCAGGACCTGAGTATAACGAGCGGAATGGATCTGAGCAGGCAAAATAAAACACGTGCAGCGTCAATGGGCAGCTTTTGCAATGCCCAGAATGAAAAGTCCACAATTGTGATGTTTGCAAGATTCGATTCGGACACTAAAATGTCCGGGGACATAAGTTAACTCAGTCATCTGTTCTAGTATACAAAAGACTGAACCAGTACAAAATGAAAGGAGAATAGGAAGCTCACCCCCGCGCGGCCGCCCCGAGCTCAACACGGTTGTACTATCCACACGCATAACCATCTATCCCTTGGGTGTGACAAACGCCAACTCCTCGCTCGTCGTCGTCTGCGAACCTACACACTCAACCTACCCACTTCAGCCAGATCGTACATTTCAGTCGATCGTGTCTTCAACGAGGAGCAGATGGGATGGGTCCTCGAGACGCTTAACCCGTCGCATCTTCTCAAGTAAAGAATCTGAAGCCTCTAAAAGTATATCACGTAAGTATGCGCACTGTAAGAAAGGATTGAGCCGTAGTCGAAAAATGACAGTGCTCCGTAGAACGTATCGATCGTCCAAAGGCTCGCAGGCGTACCGGCTGCCGCACTAGCTTTTGTCCCTCGTAGGATCTTTACTTTCCCATCCACTATGAAGTTCTCCGCCCCAAGTACCCCATCAGCAAATCTAACATTTGCTATGTAGTGCCATGTAGCACTACATAGGTCAGTAGGTCAAACAGGCTGCCCCCCGCTACATAGCAACTTAATTCCTACATAGTGTATCCCTAGAAACTCCTGTTCTACAGTAGCACTTTGTAGAACAGGGCTACGTGGTGCAGGAAAGCTGCTCCTTCTGTAGAACAGGCACACTTGTGTAGGAGTGGATCAGCACTCCAGGTGGATACATAGACCTCTAGCTCCCTACCTACTGACCTTCCGTAGCTCTATGGAGGATCCTACTATCTGTGTAGCACTTATACAGTGTCTATGTAGTGGCTACATAGTCCTTGTAGACACTAGGGACTGGGTTTTCATTTTGTTAAATTATTGATCTATTCCACAGTATCATACATCCAATTATTGCAAAACTATATACAGCGTACGGGGTATATAAAAGCAATGACGACCCGAAACCCGAAGCAATCGTCAGGTTTAAACAGGCTGGGTTAGTGTAGCAAGGGGAGAGAGTAGTGCACGTGCAGTACGCGGGGAGGAAGAGACGTAGCGGGAGGATGACACTTACCAGCAAGCAGCGGGAGGCAGGGATGTACGCACGCTTGGTGACAGGGTGGTGTGCATGGAGGCCGCAACATTATGGTGGGCGACGCGGCATGATCGAGATAGCGGGGCACGGAGAGACGGGGTTGGCAGGGTGGGGAGCGGGCAGTTGCGACGGGCTCAACTGCTTTGAACTCGGGCACGAGGGTACTCGTGGGCCAGCGCGTCGCACTACGTCTGCTGCTAACGGAGATGGTGATGGTTGGGAACAGTGGAGGACGCGGTCAACAGTGAGAGAGCGCGAGTGCACACTGCGGACTCACCTTAGCATGGCCGATTGTGGGTCGGTCGATCAGACTTGATGGGCGGCCGACAGCGAGTACGGGCGGCCGACAGCGAGTACGGCAGAACGGGGACGATGGACGCGACGTAAGTGGTTGGAACAAGTCAGTGGCGGGGAGGGGCGTGTTGGTGAGACAGGCTCACCTGGAAACGGCAGTCGGGCCAGTATGGCCCGACTACGTGGGCCGGACTCGGTGGGCGAGTGCGAGTGCTCGCGCGAGGGTGCGGGGTTGACTCTAAACGGATGGAGGTGTAGAGTCAGCAGCAGAAAAAAATAGAATGGGTGCGAACGCACCGGTGCTCACACGGAAAAACCAGAAGTGTGGCCGTGGGCCCAAGGACGACATGGGCGAGTGTGGGGCAGCGGCGTCAGGCCGGCAACGAACGCTAAACAGGGAGCGGACGTGGGGTTTGACGATGTGAGCAAGGTAGCGGGCAGGCGTGACGGGGCTTACCTGGGGTGGGTGTGGCCGAACAAGGGGTACTTGTTCAGGCTCGGTTGGTGGGCCAACGACGAGCATGGCTGGGTACCGGCGAGCACAGAGGCGACTGGGCGGTGGCTACAGACGAAGTGTCAGCAGAGGTAACACGGTGAGCGGCGGCTTGGGTTGGGGCGCGTGCGAGGCGAGGTTTGTGTTGAACGTGCTGGCGAGGTTGTGGTGGTTGAGGGAGAGGGTTGTGTTCGGTTTCTGGTGGCAACGGCCGCCGAGGATACCTGAAGAAAAAAAAACACTTCAGTTGTCACGGAAACAATGGAGTCATGTGATGTTGACACTCCAGATCCGCCACCACGACACTCACGAACTCGATACACACAACCTGCCTCCAACCGACCTGCTTCGCCGCCCCAGACACAATCAAAGGCGTCATTCTGGTAATAGGTGAGCACCATGCCAACGCCTGCGCCCTCTCGCCGCTGACAACACCCACATCGTCATAAATCGGGTCCGCTTGCATTTAGCGTCTGCCCCCGGTCTCGCGTCTGGCCTCGGTTCGACGCCGCTGCCCCATACTTGGCCGTGTTGTCCTTGCGCCTGCAGGCGCACTCCCGGTTTAACGTGTTAGTAGCGGTACGTCTGTCCATTCACTTTTTTCTTTTTTGTTACTAACCCCGCGCCCCCGTCCAATTGTTGTCACACCCACGCCCTCGCCCTCGCACCCTCCGATTTGCATTCGCTTGCCGAGTACGGCCGTCCGTCGTCGGGCCCCGCTCTCTGACCGTGCCCGACCGCCCTCTCTAGGTGAGTTCATCACCAACGCGCTCCCTCCCACTGCTGACACCAACTGCGTCCCAGGCACTCACTTCGTGCCCACCGTCCCCCCCAGCACCACTTGCTGTCAGCCACCAACCGACCCACAATCGGCCATGCCAAGGTGAGTACGTCGTGTGCACACGCATCCTCTCACCGCTGACTGCGTCCCGGCCACATCCACTACTCCCGACCATCACCACCTCCTGCCGGCAACCGATGCAGTGCAACACGCCAGCTTACGCGTACCCGTGTGGCTGAGTGCGAAATAGGTGAGCCTGTCACCCCTCCCGCTCCCCGTCCTGCTAAACTCAATCCTCCGCGCCCTGTCATCTCGACCACGTCGCGTCGTTCACAACGACGTCGCGGCCTACATGCTCGCTGTCCCCGTGCCACGCATGCGTACATGACCGCTGCTTGCCGCTTGCTGGTGAGCAATGTACTCCCGCCACGTCTCTCCCTTCCCTGGTACTGAACATGCGTCGCCCTCTCTCCTTGCTATACTAACCGTGTCTGTTTCAATTTCATGATTGCTTCGGTTTTTGAATCACTGTCACTAGTATTTACCCTATATGTTGTATTTGGTTGTTCTATATTTGGATGTATTGTACTGAAGCAATAAATCAATGATTGAAAAAGCATTTGATCCAGGTTATGACCATCTATTTGTGTAATCTTATCTGAATCTAGGTAGAAGTGATGCTGCTACTGTATTTTCACATTCCCTTCCATAGAACCTGCTATTCTACACAACACCAGCTAGCACTCCCACTGCTATGCAAGATGAATTTACCTACATGGAATTGGCATTCCCCTGGGAGCACTACACAGTAAACCGAGCTACCAGGTAGGTCTATGGAGGAACTGGAATTCTCCATGGTGGCCAAACAGCTTGCCCAAATCTACAGAGGTTGTACAGTTTTGCTGATGCCGGGTTACCCCAACGAAGTCCTGGTTTTCATCCTACCTACGTCGATACTGCGCCCCAGATGTTACAGGCCATTCGCTCCGCTCGGGTGGTGCTACCGCGCTAGCTCTGCTGGGAGTACCCGACGCATATATTCAAAAAATGGGCCGCTGGTCATCGGACGCCTGGCAAGGATACGTCCAGGCTCACCCTGTCGTTCTCCACTCCCTCATGACCGACGCTCGGCGTGAGGCGCCAAGCTAGCCGCCATATTTTATTACTCGCTTCGTTTTTTCTCCAATCGTCTGGCTCTTTATGTCTCCATTCTCGTGCCTCTGTGAGTTATCTCCTCCAAAAGCTTTCTTTTCCTTCCATTTCCAGTTTCACACACCACCATCCCTCCCTTCCATCGCGTCTAGCGGACGCTTTTCTCAGTTCCTTAGGGAGCGCTTTTCTCAGATATGCATGCTACTTGGGCGCTTCCGCGCCCGCTCCGCTACCCTCGCCTGAGCTTAGTCATTCGCCTTTCACACGACCGCGTCGTTCTCGCCCCTCACGCTTGAGCACGGGCTGAACATCGGTCGCATCTAAGTCGGTCCGAGTGTGGAAAAGGAGAAACTCCTAGTGGCTATATGCGCAACGCGGGTTGAGATTACCTTTATTCATCTAGCATCTAACAGCTCGCAGGCGGTCAAACCGACTCGGTTCATTTCAACATCCCACAACCTAAACACACATACGTCTCAACCCATCTGTGCCCACGAGTAACAAGTCGGAGCTCGAAGGTTGGAATCCGCGTTGGAATTGGACTTTGTAAGTTAGGATAGGACACCTAATTCTCCCCTCGCTCGAATTGACGTGACACACGCACCCCACTCTCGTGCGTGACCCAAAGCTCGTTGCTCGATTTTGTGATATCCGTAAGCACAGCTCCTCCAAGGAAGCTCATGCGTTCTCGTCGAGTAGGGTCTTTGATCCTAAGCTAGAAGGTCTGTATGCGAGGAACGCGTGGTTATTTGTCGAATTGGTGATAAGATAATCAGAGGTGGAAGGTAGAACGCGAGATAATGGTATGTACACGTAGCCTGCTAGTCGCATGCGGGACAACTACGGCTATTCCAATCCTTTTTGCTACGAGAGGGGAGACCCCGGCACATATTCGGCCCGCCAAAAAGGATGGTGGGTTTGTAGCGCTCGGCACGGGTGTTGACCTCTGCAGCTAACGACCCCCCAAGCGGCGGGTCAGGGTGATTAAACATAAGTGGAGGGCGACTGGGATGGAAGAAACGCGCTACGCCGGGCTGCCCGATATCGACGAGACGAAGCTAAAGCATACATTTAAAGGCCTCGAAGCGTTCACGTTCGACCTCAGCCGTTCGTCCGTGGAGAGCGCTACGTCGACTTTATCTTAGAACAAGGTTGAGCGAATTGTACCGTATAGTTCACAACGAGCGCGTGTTGCCCTCGATTAACCTTTGATACATCTCCAAGTCCGGTGGTTTTGCGGAGATGTGCGAGGCGAGGGGGCGAGACAAGGGGCTAGACTGTATGAGGTGTCGCCAGTGAGGTATTTTGAGTGTATGGATTTCGCAAGGAAGGCAGTAGCCAACGCTATCGCACTCACGATGTTGACTATGGAACCCATGCAACAGTGAATAGCGTGGGACGCACCGAAAGACAAGGTCAAACAAGTCCTTTTGGTAAAGATATGTGAACACGTACTTGGGAGCATAAATTGTGTCAAGGACGGAATTGGGCCTCAAACTATGCCCGGTGATATCGTACGTGAATGAAGTCTTACCGGCCAGAAGTCCGGTCCCGGTATCGACTGCAGTACGACGAGGGAGGTGAGAATTACAGTGCGGTAGCTGGATAGGATTGATGACAGTGCGACAACTAACTCATGAAAAAGAAATTCGGCTGAAAGCGCAATTGCGACATCTACAGTAATCACGCACGACGCAGCAGAGGTGTCAAAACGATCCCCCGAATACCAAGTTTCGACCGCACCTTCAGAAATCCAAGTGTTCTTGTGCGACACTTGGTTTCAAATCCTTCACAACAATGCAGAAAGAGCATGCCATCTAGAAATTGACCATCCAAAGCAGAATCAAATGCAAGCAGTGAACACGCAAGTCAGAAGTCTTGGGCGGAGAGTTGGTGGTCCAGGCTGCAGAGAACTTGACGGACCCCGAAATATTCCCAGAGGATCAGGGGGGACTAGATGACTACAAGAGCTTCAGCCATCAAGAGTATGCGAATTTCAAGGGGGCGACTCGAGAAAGCGAGCGAACTGAAGGGCCGCTAGAGCGGTCTCGCCGAACAAAGGTTTCTACCATTGATTGGTCACTTGATTCAACGTCGTGTGCTTCTAGTTCAAGTCAAGAAGCAGTTGTTGTCTGGCGGCGGGAAGTTATTCGAGACGGAGCAAGGAAGCACACTAAAGATCTCATCGTTCTTGCGGAAGCTCAGGCTAGACACCGATGGACATGAGGAAACACTTGATCTAGTGCCAGGAGGGTGTTTGTGGGGAGATAGGAAGGGTTGCTTGGGGCTCTTGCTAGATGTCGTGGTGGAATGAGTGGTGACGTAATTGGATGGTATTAGGTCTGATGTTTGCGCATGTTGTGACAGTACTCTCCAGTGTCGAAATTAATCCGCTACGAGTACTAGGAGACGATTCAAACGATACCGCGCACAAGCTTACCTAGGTCACCACGTGAACAAGAGTGTCTCGATTATCAGTCCTAGGAGGGCCTGCGACGGATGGTACTCGTGTGATACGGGCTTGTCCTAAGCCGGTCTCTCAATATAACCACAGGATTCTGTCTGTCATGGGGGTGACGGCGGGCAGAACAACCATCCTGTCCGCCCGCCCTGCCCTGCGTGACTGGAATATATCACTTCATGGTTGTCGCGACTGTGGCATGCCACATATTGTGCCATCTGACTTGAATGAGAATTACGCTGGACTAGGGCTATCTATTGCGTGCTTAGAACTTGATTGGCAGAGCGAGCAGCTTGTTTTGCGAGGTACAATGCACTTGCCCTATTCCATATAACTTACTCCAGGGCGGAGTCATCGTCTGGGCATGGCCACATGTAAGTCGTATACAAAAAACGCTGATTAGGCTACAATACATGGGACAAAAAATGACACGTCTACAAAACATATTCACTGGAGTTGATAGCACTTTACCCAGTCCGTTCCTAGAAAAGCCGCGCTGAAATCAAGCTGAAGAGCACCTTTGGTATAAATACAAATTGTGTTATG
>MU132185.1:246249-268270 GCA_015039395.1 Ceratobasidium sp. AG-I
ATTCAGAGCGTTAGCCGGATAATGCCTTGATTCCAGTACCTGGATTTCGTACCGCATATATCAATATTGAGCACGATCTGTAGCACATACAGCTTAGCACCTTCTTTAATCTAAAAGATAGTGTGAAGATAGTACTAACCTGGTGATCCCAAAAGTGCGCTTGAGGCGGACACGAAGTGTTAGACAATAAAGCAGTCGGTTCTCCCCAGTTGTCAGGATTAGGTGTGTTTTGTGTGATATCGTGCGGGATTGTTGATCGGTGGAAGAACCCTATTTAAAGCCAGCAAAACATCAGTCCACGTCCTACTAGCAAATTCAAAAACAGAAATGTACTGACAAACGTATATGCCGCTCGAATCCCACCGAGATGCAAACACACCACCTCCGACGGCATTGAACGGTGCGCCGAAAGACGCAGCACTATCATTGATAAGCCCACATCCTGCGTTGCCCGAATTACCAGTCACATCACAGTTTGAGTCCTAACCCACCAACATTCTAGGGTCTCAGCTCTATTTCTACGTCCACACATTTAACACTCAGACTTACCACGAGCTCTCCGGTAAAGTTCTGAGGGTTCGTGATCGAGCATCCTAGACCGCACACCCGCATATACCTATTAATTCAGAGTGACGAGTTGGAAGTATTGAATCGGTATACCTGCATCGGTGTGGAATGTAACTTGGTTTCTCGTATTTTGGTTTACACCCTCGAATACGTCGATTTCTCCGCTCCATGGCCAGTTAGGTCCGACTGTCCTGTTTGGCACAAGTTCTGAATTTGAATAATAGGGATGTGTTCAGCGAAGTGCGTACCAGAATGCCGGCCATACGGCTGCAAGCGAGCAAAGCAGAGAGGCGGGATCTCAATATCGTGCATGGAGGGCCATATCAGGCGGAGAAAGGCACGCACAACATCCATAGGGTGCCTTTGCAATGTCCAGAATGAAAAGTCCGCCGTTATAGCGTTTGTAGGATTCGATCCGAACGCTAAATCAACCCATAGCACAATGAGTTGCTAAGCCCAACTCGCCAAGGATCAAGCTAGTAGACAAAAGTAAACCAAAACTCACCTCTTTCGAGGCTGCCCAGAACTCAATACGGTGGTATTATCCACACGCATAACCGCCTGCCCCTCAGGTGTGACATACGCTAACCCCTCGCTCGTGGCCGTTTGAGAATCTACATACGTAACCTGCCCACTTCAGACGAATGATGGGTTTCAGTCAATCATGTCGTCCGTGAGAACCGAACGAGGCCGGTCCTCGGGGCGCTTACCCTGTCGTATCGTCGTAAGTGAAGAAGTTAAAGCCTCTAACACGATATACCGTAAGTGTCTGAAGCATAAAGAAGTTGTGAAACGCACTCGAAAAACGATTGTCCTTCGTAAAATGTATCGATTGTCCAAAGGTTCGCAGGCGCATTCGCGCCCGCGCGTGTCTCTGTCCTCCGTGGGAGCTTCACATTCCCATCCCTCCTGACCCTCCCCGCCCAAACTACCCCAACTACAGTGCATAACACGAGCCCTAGCCGCGCGCAGACAAACGATCTAGGCAAGATCATAGGGGGAGGGAGAGGAAAGAACGAAGAGGAGCTCAGCAATCAATGTTTGAAGGCTAAACGCGTCCAGGGAAGAGCTATTTATACGTGATCTGTCTAAGTTAGTTTGAGCGTGGAAAAAGATGAGCCTCTGGGGCTGTGTGCTCAATGCGTACAAGGCTTCTTTTCACTCATCTGGCATCTGACAGTCAAAACGGTTCGCTTCGTTTCAACATTCTGCAACCTAAATACACATACATCTCAACTCGTCCCAAGTCGCGCTGGTCTGAGAGCTGGAGTTAAAAGTTTGGAATGGGGATGGGTCCGTCTAGTTCTCCCCACGCCCAAGCTTGTCCAATGAGCGGACTCCACTCTCGTACCACTCCTCGCGCGTAACCCAAAACTCGTTGCGCGACTTCATGATGTCTGCGAGCACGGCTCCGCCGAGGAAGACCATGTGTTTTCGGCGAGGGGGGTCTTCGATCCTGAGTTTGAAGTTCTATATGTGCGAGATATATTATTAATTAGTCCAGTCAGCCATAAGAGATTGAAAGGGCAAGGAAGGGGGCATAATGGAGGGTAGGAACAGCACGTACGCGTAGCCTAGTAGTATCACCGCCAAGCACGCGAGACAAATACAACTGTTTCATTTCCTTTTCGAGACGAGAGGGAAGACCTGGGTACATGCTGGACCCGCCAGAGAGGACAATATGTTTGTAGAGCTCGGCACGGGTATCGACGGCCGCGGCTTGGATTGTCTGGAATAGCATCTCTAGAGGTGGACCAGTGTGATTAGAGATAGGTAGGGACTGGGGGACGGAGACGAACCTGCTACACCGGGCTGCTCAACGTCGACGAGATGAGGCTGGAACATACACTCGGGAGCCTCGAACCTCTCCGGCCCGACTTTAATCGTTCGTCCGTCTGGAAGCTACAGGCCCGTGTTATATTAGAATGCGGCTCGGCGGCTTGGATAGGACGTACCGTATAACTCTCGACAAGGACAGTCGTCTCCTCGCTCAGTCGTTGGTCCATCTCCAGATCATAACTGACGTAGCAGAGCTTCTCCTTAATCTCGCGCACGGTATCGAAATCTGCAGTCCTGTTGAACGCGTAGCCGCGCATCAAGAGCAGCTTGATGAGGTAACGCGTTACGTCGCGTCCAGCAATATCGAGTCGGCGTGTAAGGTGAGGAAGAGCAAAGCCATCGTAGACTGGCACGATGTGAGTCACACCATCTCCAGAGTCGACGACGACACCGGTCGTAAGACCTAACAGATCGGGCGGGTTTTCAGTGACCAATACCACCGCAGCAGAACGAAATCAGGAAAGACGCACCTTGCGCGTACAAAGTAAGAACAGCCTGAATCGCAACATACACACCCCCAAATCCATACTCCTCAAACATAACCTGCGCCATCCTCTCCCTATTCTTCTTCGGGTTCATAGGCGGCTCGGTGAGAAGGACCTTCCTCCCCGCAGGATCGACGCGCAGCTTCTCGTCAAACGTATAGTCCCAGAGATGTTTCATGTCGCCCCAGTCTTTGACGATTCCGTGTTCCATGGGTTGCGTGATTTGGAGGTAGGATCGTAGGGCTTCGGCCTCGTCGCCGACCATGATGTCTTTGATTAGGTGCTGACCGAGACGTTCCTCGGCACGGAGGATGGGGCGGCCGATAACGGATGGGAAGACTGGGAGAAGTCAATACGTGATTCATTTGGGCGAAACCAGACTCACCATGCTCAGGAAAGTTAGACCCAGCATATCCGACTTTCACGAACTAAAGCACCATCAATACACGCCTCCAAATCACATCTCCAGACTCACACCAGTTCCGTTATCAACGACAAGAGGCGGCAGATCCATCTATCCAGTCAAACCGTCAGAAACACTCCAATCCCATTTACAACGAGTCGCACCTGTGCTGCTGTATCAAGGTGGGAGAGGGGTATCAGGCAATCACGTGCACCCTCGCGCTCATTTACGTCACGTGCACACAACTCTACCGCGACGATGCAGAGCCAGGCGCAGACTCCCGCGCGCAAAGGCGTCCGTTGGGCCTTTGATGTTTCCAATAGCCCCTTTGGCGGTGCACCCGAGTACGTCTTAGTTTCTAATTTTGGCTGGTGGCTGATGCGATTTGTTTGCAGGCCGTCGACACCAGAAACGAGTACCTCGTCGTTGGCGTATGTCAACTCGCAGATTATCGCGCATGGGTTTGCGAGAGCACCGTTGGACCTTTCTGAGTTGGCGAGGGATGATCAGAACAAGGTAGTTAAATGTATATTGGGGATGTTATCCCAGCGTGTTGTGAGTTCAATTGTTTCTCCGTGCTCGTGCTGCTAAGTTCAACTTGGCACTGTAGGACGACATGGGCCGCGCAGAAGACCTGTCCGCTCGATTAAGAACATTATCCTACGAGCACGAGAGGTTATCAAATATGCTACGCGCGTCAAAATCACAGATCCTACAAGCCGAGCGTGAAACCGAGGCAGCACGCACAAAGACCAAGTACGTCCCTCTCCCTCAACACCCTCCACATTCTAACGCCCATTTCTCCCTAGTGCATTAACAAAAGAACTCACAGCAGCTTCCTCCTCCCACAACCGCACATCCACCCAACTAACCCACACAACATCCGCCCTCACCGCCTTGCGCCAAGCCAGCATCGCCGACACCCGCAAACGCGAACAAGAGCTCGCACGTCTGCGCGAACGATGGCAACGTCTCGCGTCCGAGCAAGCTAAACTCGGAACAGTGGGAAGCGGGATGGTGTGTGCGAATTGGGCGGTGGACGTGAATGAGCAGTATGTGGGGTTGCGGAGTGGGGGCGAAGAGGTGGGTGAGGGTGCGATGAGGGATGCTGTTGAGGCGAGGGAGAGGATGACGGCGGAGAATGATGAGTTTAGGGAGGTGCTTGGGAAGTTGGTAAATGTTATTGGGGAGGGGTTGAAAGCGAATGAGGTACGTTCGCCTTTTGTTTTTGGTGGGTGGTTGATTGAGGTGTGGTGTAGGTGAAAGGAGTAAAACTGCCCACTGCTGCTTCGTTGTTCAACCCACCGACGATTGAAGAAGACACTGGCCCGGCGCTGAACGCCTACCGAGCTCTTCGAGACCTAATCCAACAACTCGCAGCGTCAAATCCCTCAAACTCGGCGGAGCAAGATGAGGAAGAACGAGCATTAGCGCGTTCAAAGGCCGAAGCACATCGAGAGGAGATTGTACAATGGGAGGAGAAAGTGGAGAAGCTCGAGCGGGAGATCGCGCGGTTATCTGGAGAGTTAGGTGTGTCTTTCTTTTGTGCGTTCTGGGAGGCAGGGGTGCTTATGACTTGGGTGTCTAGCTGCGAGTAACGACTTTGCGGAGCGAGGGCGAATATTGATTGAGCAAATGGCGAATGATAAAAAGGCCATGAAAAAGGACGCCGAGGAGCACATTTCGTACGCCCACTCACTTCCCTCAAACTCGCCAAACTAAAGCCTACTTTTAATTTAGTGGAGAGGCAGCCACCCTAGCCGCTCAACGACAAGAACTCGAAGACGAGCGCGCAAAGTTCACAGACGCCGCTATACGATTAGCGAGAGAACGAAGTGAATTCGAGGTTCGTCTCCTCACGTTCTTCCTTCCGCCTTGTCCACTTTAGCCACACTATTCTCCAACCTTACTCTATTTGCATACACTTTAACAAGTCACTTCGCATATACTATCATGCTAACCCTCTTGAATTAACCTGCAGGTCGAGAGGTTACAACATGCAGAAGAGAAACGCCAATGGGCAGCCCAACAACTCGGGGACGAACCCACCCTCACCGCTTACCTTCCCCCAGAAGAAACCGACGACGACCACGAAATGGACGTCGAGCCTATTCTCCCACCCCCAGTCGCGCCCTCGCTTGATACCAAACCCCAGCGCGACGCCAAGAACAGTGCCAAGGCGCCTAAGCTCCCTGAACCTAAAACAGGAGAGCCAAGCAGGGGACTAGCGGGGGCGCTGAGGGTGGCGTTGAAAGCTGCCGCAGAAGTCGAGGGGGACGGGAAAGAGAATCTTGGCGAGAAAGGAAAAGAACGAGTCACTCGCTCGGCTGAGAAACCTTCCAGACCGGCCGACGAGAAACCCTCCCGCCACGACAAAGAGAAGGAAAAGGTTAAAGACAAACGACCAGTCCCAAAACCCACTTCCCCGATCAAGGCAAAGGCTAAAGCCAGCGGAAAGAGGACTCGCGAGGAGAAGGATAAACGAGCAGGGTCTGGGCGGGAGAAGCGCAAGAGGGTGGATAGTACCACTTCTGCCCCTACTGCTCCGGCTGTTGCGTCTGGGTCTGGTGCTGGTGGTTCCGCGCCTGAGGAGCCCGAGCCCGCGCAGCCTGCGGTGATCCCCCCGACAACGCCGAGGTCGCTACATCCTGCCGCTCAGCGCGCGCGTGCGAGGAATTATGCGCCGGCTGTTCCCTCGCCTCTATCGAGGATACTGTCTATGGCTGCGTCTCCCGAGGGTCGGGGAGTTGGTGTAGGCGGTGTGTTGATGGATATTGATGAAGAGGACGTTTTTGGCCCTGGTGCGAGTGGGAGCGGTGTAGTTGGTGGTGGGAAGGAGGTGAAGAAGGCAGGGGGAAAGTCGCCTGCGAAAGGGACGAAGTCTCCTGCGAAGGGGGTGAAGTCTCCGGGGCGAGGGATCGTCAAGTCTCCTGGGCGGGGTATAGTCAAATCTCCCGCACGAACAATTCTGAAGTCCCCAGGGCGAGTCATCAAGTCTCCCGCTCGTGGTTCGAACGGAGGAGGTCTAGCGTCCAAGTTTGCGGCCGCCGCTGCCAAAGAAAAGACCAAGACCAAACCCAAGGACGCCGCCGGCAAGTCCAAGGACGAAGAACAGGTACCGACGAGCTCATTAGCGGGAAAACCTACAACCGAGGGCGTCGAGGCTGACCCTAAAGGAAAGGGAAAGGCGCGGGCAGAGGTGGACGAGGCCGAGAGGGAGAAGGAGGAGGGCAAGGACTTGGAGGCTATACTTGCGCCGAGACCTCAGCCTGTTGCGCCTGTTGCCGGGTCGTCGAGGATGACTCGGGCAGGGGCGGCTGCCGCAGGCAAACCTATGCGGATCCCGGTGGCGACGGGGTTGAAGCGCGGGTTGACGCCGCGCAAGGCCACAGTGGGCGGCGTACGAGCGAAGCGTCCAGCGGCATGGAAGGGCTAGTCTTTAATTTTGTATTTAGTTTGTGTGTATGGATTGTGTTTGTACATGTAGCAGGGTCTGCATCCGAAGTCCGGCGACACGTGCCCCGCCCAACTGACCTTGCTGTCGCCGTCGCACACCCAGCCGGTGTCCACGAACTCTCCGCCGTCGTCCTCGCACTCTTTGCCGACGCCGACTCCCGCTACGACGTCCTGTGCATACCCTCCGCCGTCACCTAACTTGTCGCCGGCGCTGTTCCCGGCGCTACACTGACCGCGATGGCCCCGAGCCAGACGCAACCGAGTGCGTATGGTAGGAGTTGGAGCGAACGAGGTACTGATAGGTGGGCAGATCCGTCGCCGCGACTTGCGCACACTGCTGGGCCGAGCACCGCTGCGTCGTCGAGCACGACGAGTCCGACTGGGACACACTCCACCGCACCTACGAATGTTAGTACGAGCAAGCCTCGTTCATGGGACGAGGACAAGTCGTGAGTCTCCTCTAGCTCTGGTTCTAGCTCGAGCGGTACTGATTGCGCATCGACGCTGCAGCCTACACCTCTACATCCTCGACTACTGCCATCGCCGCAAGTTTGTCCAAACCGCTGAAGCGTTCGAGCGCGAAGCACACATCACCGAGATTCCGCCAGACCGATTCAACGCTCCCCAAGGTCTTCTATTCGAGTGCGTCCCCTGTGCTTTCCCAGCGGTGTCGGTGTGTTGCCCGTGCTGACCCTAGCCTTGTTTTTCTCTTCCCTCCCTTTCGCTTGTGTTTACCCGTGCATTTGCGTGTTGCTCGGACAATGTGCTGTGCTCTATTCGTTGTGCCACCGCTCATCGTTCATCGTACGCCGGCCGCATTTCCCCGACCCGCGCCTCGCCTGTGCCGCCGGTAGATGGTGGATCGTCTTCTGGGACACGTTCAATTCACAAATCGCCCAACACACCCCTCGAGATTCGAACTCAGCACCACAGAAAGATTCGCCGGGCCAGGTCTACACTAACGTGCGTCTATCGTTCTTTCACTTCCATTCCCTTCCCTTCCTTTTCTCTCATTTGTTTTTGCTCGGGTTTCTTTTATTCCCGGTCGAACATGAACTGACGCTCTTACTCATTTGTTTACTCTCCATTCCTTCTCTATGAAATGCGCTCGTTCGACCTGATTAAACGCCATGCTGGAATCGTGGGCACGACTCGCACACGCAACTGATCAACACGAACGATCTCGATCCGGCCCAACTTCGAACCCGAATCTCACCACTTACTCGCTCCCACCAATCTCCCACCATTCAAACTCGCGTCCCTCCGGCCAAAACCCCACTGGACTCGCGTCTAATCATCCGCCTATTCTGTGTATCACCCTCTACACGCGCACGCCACTGTCAACTGCGGCGTCTCTTGCTACCATGAAACTGCGGCGCTGCTCGCTCCCCACATTGCATGGTTGTCGAAACTCCAACGGACTCCTTGAATTGGCCGACTATCCCACGATTCTGTAACCTCGGTCCCTCACTCGGTGCGATACGCTCCAAACTCCCATCCTATCTCGTTCCGTCCCGGCTCCGGCACCGGCGGCACGGACTCACGGATCAATTTTCATTCGGCGTGTTCCATCGCGTTGTGCTGGTTCCTTTGCATTACGCCCCGATGCTCTCCCTGTCTTCGACACCAATGTGGTTGTGCGTTGGGTGTTGGCGTTGGGATTGGGAACTTGGATTCGTGCTCGGTGGACGGATTTTCATCGATGATCTGATTGATTATCCCTGTTTGGGACGACTTGGGGATGGCGCTTCGGGGCTTCTGCGTCTCGTACGACTCGTTGCGGCGATCTGCGCTGTGTCTGACGACTGTTCCCGTGTGGACGTGGTCGACGGCGATTGCTCCACGGGCTGCATGGTGACGGCGGCAACTCCCATATCGACACTTTGACTCCGCGCATATCGTATTTTGTCTGCTCGGACACATCCACGTTCATTCGGGTGCTTGCGCGTGGAACGTCGACCTGCACCGGACATGTCACCATATGGCGCTCCCCCTTGAACATGGCGCTCGTCTCGACAACACGGCGCTTTTCATTCCAACACGGCAATTCACCCAACAGACCATGTCACGCCTGAAAAAGCTCGCGATGCACGAAAAAGAAGAGCTGAACCGGGCGCGGGGTATGGGAGGCGTTGGGCCCATGCACATGGGTACACCAGCCATGTCCAACATGAGCACACCCGGGATGCCGAACATGCCTACACCTGGTATGGGAGGGATGGGGAATATGGGGATGGGAACGCCTGGGATGCCGAATATGCCTAATCCCGGTATGAACGGGCCTGGGCCAGGAATGGGTGGGATGAGGCCACCGTCGCAAGCGAGTACGAGGTCTCAGCCTGGGATGGGTCCAGGAGGTCCGGGTCCGGGAGGACCAGGACAGGGACCAGGACAGCCTGGGATGAGGCCACAGCCGGGACAGGGACAGCCTGGGATGGGAATGCACATGGGAGGGATGCACATGACACCGAGTACGTTTTGTTTATCGATGAGCTTATTTCCTCTACCATGCTTGCTTCCCTCGTTCATCACGCTTATTTTCGCCTCGGTCGCGCTTATCTTGTTCGTTCGTTGATTGGTTAATCGTTGGTTTCGACAGATATGGCCCATACGCCTACACACACTTCCACTCCACACGCCTCGACCCCCCACGCCTCAAACACGCCCGCTCCACACGTTTCTACGCCCTCGCCTGCGCCCACACCGCCACAATCGTTCCCCGGCCAACCGCAGTCTCAACCTTCTTTCCAACCCGGTCCCGGCCAACCATCCTTCCCTCCCGGACCAGGGGGTCCCGGAGGACCTGGTGCACCGGGGCAACCGTTCCAGCCGTTTGGAGCGCCGGGGTCGAATCCAGCGTTTGGCGCGTCGGGTCAATCGTTCCCGCCTGGGTCAGGCCCTCCTGGTCCCGGTCAAGGTCCCGGGCCCGGTCCTGGACAGGGCGGATTCGCACCTGGCTCTGGTCCTGGTCCATCTGGTCCATTCCCGCAAGGCGCGTCGTTCCCGCCTGGGTCGAACCCACCAAACTTCCAACCCGGCTCAAACCCACCGTCGTTCCCTCCTGGACCCGGTAATCCTGGACCCGGAGGACCGTTCCCGCCTAACTCTGGCCCGTCATTCCAGCCCGGTCCTGGGTTCGCGCCTGGTTCTGGTCCGTCTGCACCTCAGAATCCGGGGCAAGGGCCCGGGCAGGGGTTCCCACCTGGATTTGCTGGTCGGCCGGTAGGACCTGGAGGACCTGGTGGGCCGCAAGGACGAGTTGCGTCGGATGGTGTGCCAGAGTGGGGGCAACGGCCACCACCTATGCAGGGGCCGGGTGGGCCTGGGGGTCCGGGAGGCCCAGGACAGGGTGGACCGGGAGGCCCTGGCGCGCCAGGACAGGAGATGACGTCGTTGCAGCAACAGCAGATGCGTGATACCGGTCGGAGAAACGAGGGAGGGTGGGAGGACGGACGACCTGTGATGGGACCCGGCGGTCCGGGTGGGCCTGGAGGACCGGTGATGCGGCCAGGGATGATGCAGCTAAAGCCGGGCCAGCAGATGCCGCCTGGGATGCAGGGCCGACCTGGGATGCCGCAGATTGGAGCACATCATCCGCCGACGATGGACGGGACGGGGCGACACCCTGGGCCTGGGCAGCAGTACCCGCCTCGACAACCCGGGATGGGAATGCCGGGTCAGCCGCATATGATGGGTCAGCCTCCGCATGGGATGGCCGGTCCGCCACCGACGATGGGGCAGCCTAACATGGGAGGTCCGCAAGGAGGGATGGGTCAGCCGCCTAACATGGGAGGTCCACAGGGTCCGCCGAACCCGATGGGCGGAGGTCCGCAGTCGATGTCTCAATCTCCGAAAGACGGCCAGAGGGATATTACATCGCAATGGAATGGAGACGCCAATGGGATGAACCTGCAGCGACGGTCAGCGATTGCGGGGCCGAGCAGTGGGCAGATGGGCCCGTAAGTGACATTTCTTTTCCTCTTCCCCCTCCTAGCGTGTGTATGGACGTTTATTTTCATATGCTAATGTAATGTCTGTTTTTTCTCTCTTCTCGGTTTCTTCTGTGAGTAGGTCGGGTGCGCCGGGACGACAGCAGTTTATGCCTCCGGGGCCGGGTGGGGTTGGGCAGAAGCGGCCGGGATCGCCGCCCCCGCCTCCAACGACGAACAATCTGGGTGGATCGCCACCTGATGCTAAGCGACCACGACCAAACGACCCAGGCCCAGCCGCGTTGGCTGACTCGAGGGGAGATGGGAGGCCGTCGTCGTCCAAGGGGAATATGCCGTTTGGAGCTCCACAGAATATGCAAGGTCAAGGACATCCTGGCATGATCAACGGTCAACAACATCAGCAGCAGCAGCAGCGGATGCAAGTGAGCCAGATATGATCTCTTTCCCACGTGGTTCTAGAGCTAACGACGTCGATGCGGTTTTGAGCAGGACTACAAGCAAAATATCGTCGCGGACCACGCTCAGCGGAGCAAGCAGATCTTGAGCCAAGGCGTGCAGCCGCCTCCGTTTGGGAAGAACCAGGGCCAGCAGAACGGGTATCCCGCCGGTCCGGGGCCTAATCGTGGTCCGCGTCCGCAGGATGCGCCGTCCCCTGCGTCTGGAGATGGGAGCGGGAGTGCGGGTGCGCCGAGGCAGCTGGCAAATGTGAAGGGTGGCGGAGCGATGGGTCCGCCTGCGTCGCCTTCGTTGGCGAATCGGCATGTTGGAGGCGTGAAGAAGTCTGAGAGCGCGAATTCGTCCCCGGCGTTAGCGTCGAGTACAGTCCCGAACGGGATGGACAACCGAAGTCGGACACCAAGTGGGCAACAGCAACAACAACAACAGGGGATGAGTGGAAGGCCACCTGGTGCGCCTCCATCGCCCCGGACAGGGCCGGCGACACGTCCGCAGAGCGCCGCACCTTCGACAAACCAAGGCTCGATGATGCAACCCCCTGCGCCTTCAACGTCTGCTCCTCCGATCTTGCCCCCGACGCAGTCCCCGTCCAACGGGATGATGTCGTTCAAGTCGTCATTTACCCCGAACGAGGCGTTCGGCGCGCCCGAGGGCGAATTTGATTTCGGGCCGATGCTGGACTTTGGGCAGCTCACCGACGAGTTCTTTCCCGAGGGCGTAAACGAGATCCTCGGCATGTCGAGCCTAAACGAGTGGCCAAACGACGCCTCGAGAGACTGAGATTAAAAAATCAGATGATATTTGTGGGCTTTGTGGGTTGGTTTTATGTGCTCGTCTCACATATCCTGTGTTCTGCTTCCCTCCGATCCGTACCCCTTCCCCCTCTCCACTCTCCCCTACCTTTACTTCACCTGTCGATGTTTGTTTGTTTGTCTACATTATTTACTTTTCAGATGCTGCCCACTCCGCTGTGCCCTTTCATCTAGATATATTGCCCCTTTCTTATCCTTCTGTCAGTGTGCTTTCGATCTTAGTATGTTGTCGTTCTTGCGGTACGAGGGCACCGCTATGCCACTCATCCCTTGGATTTATGTTCATTTGCTTTCTTCACTCCACTTTCTTTTGTTTTTTTGTTTATCTGTGCTAGCATGTACTTGTAATTCGTTTTCAGTTGTTTTCTTTTTGTCTAGATGTAAATCACTTCGGTCGGTGGTTTTCTAAGGGTGTGATTTCAGCTTTTGGGGTGTGGTACATGGACAGTCGGTGTTTGGTGGAAGTGGTGTGGTGTATCTATGACTTTTGAAAACGGATCGTAAACTCAAAAGTGAGTGATGTGAGCGGGATGGGCATATATAGAAGCAATGTACAGGTCTATTCGGCGAGAAAACTTGAACATTGCCTCGGTCTATCAACCACCAGTCACGATCCAGGAAGGCGACGAGTTTCATTGTCTGAAAAGCATATCTTGTCGTTTTACAGCTGATGCTGACCAATCATCGCGCATAAATACAACTTGCCGCCTTGTTGGACCCGTCATCATCCTCTCCTTTACATCAACAATCCTAGCAGAACGAACGACCACATACATTGATCAGTGATGTCAGAAGAGCTCTCTAGTACGCCAATTCTATCACAAAACACTACGTCTACTGCGAACCAGGATGCGACGGTGCAGCCACCCGCGCTCCCAACATGGTCTGAACCCAACAATCCTCAACCACCTCCCAGGTTTTTGCTTCTCTTGGACGAGCTATACCCCAACGACATGGAAGACACGTTGAGTCCAGAGGATTGGTCGACGGACTGGCCCAATTTCGACGGCCCTCCAGAGATCAACATAGATCTTGGCTTGTCCGACGTCGCCCAGCTCGCAGATCAGCTCTTTCCTGAAAGCCTGGAGAATCTCCTCAACGCGTCGAATCTAAACTTTCCGGACTATCTAGTGGAGCTGACTATGATGGGCCAGCCGCCTTGGACCGCTCCGCCTACGCAACCTATGCTTCCTCCAACGCAGATCACCGCACACGCACCGACCCAGGTCTACCCTCCGTTTAGTGTTACGCCACAGCACGAGATCGACTTAGTCTACCACCAGGACCACCAGAACCCCGTCGCTGAACCGTCCAATGCGAGTCTCCCTGGTAGTGCTGATGTACTCTCAAGCACGGCCGCTCCGAGCGAGTGGATCTATCCCCTTGACTGAGCATACTTCGGAATACCTTAACAACATGGGCCCAGACAAAAATCTCAACCTGCCTACAGTCTTGTGAAACCAATACTGAGAACTGATAGGTGAACACTAGCAAAACATAAATTTCGTTCTGCTTCGTTCTTCTTCCTTCGGCAACATGGTCCATTCCACTTTCAGTCGCACTGTCTTTCATTTCCAGCCCTCGCCCGCCGTTCCCAACTTTTTTCCCGGCCCATAAATTTCTCTCTCCGGTTACATAGCCTGTTAGGGTGTGCCTATTCGCTACCAACGTGCGCATTCATCATTGTATAAGTTCTTGTTCACTTTGGGAAAAGATCTATAGCTTCTACGACGAAGTTGTAAGTTTGAAACCCTTAGGGTGAAACATAGATGCACTTGTCAAGATCATACCAGATCTTGTGACGACTGGTTCGGAAATGCTAAAAAGCATTGGATGGCGACCGTGCTCCTCTGGTCTATTTATATTAAGCAACTAGCTAGCTGCTCTAGCCCGTTATATATTGTTGACTATGCAAGTAAGGTTCTACATATCGGTTGAAATCCGCCTGGCTTTCGGGGATCCTACGACACATAGTAGCAAAAGGCGGCGAATCGCGCATGCATACCGTACATTTTGTGATAAGCTTATGCCTCTTAGCCGCAAAATACTAGAATCATGTTCTGATTTATTCGAGGCTCGCATTGCCAAAATAATATCTCAGATGTTCCTGCTTGTACATCAACGCAATCCTAGCCTCCGACTCCCATACTTAATAAGCGCGCTCCTTTCTAGACCCTGTCCATCTGGCCTACTGACCAGCGCCTAAGCCACCAAGCCCTAAGAACCCGGTCACATCTCGCATTTTGCGCTTAAGCACAATGCAGAACTTGCAACCTGCACTACAATACCTTGCACCTTTGGATCTCTACCTAGACACACCTAGCCTGTTTTCGGATCCTTTTCCCACCCTGGAGCAAGTCAAGTCTGCGATATATGCTTTTTGCCCATATAACCACGAAACAGCCACGATGGATACAAACAAAAGCTCCGCGGCTAGCATTCACAACCTAACAAGAATCCTCTATTTGTCTTATTATCCCAGTCACTTCGGGCTTCTAAACATTCCTCTATTTATTCCGGTATGTTTCTATGCGATCGAGGATTACCTTCGGCGCCACAAGGTATGTTAGATCGTTTCCAATCTAAATAATATACCTGCATAGAATAACTAAATAACAAGATGTTCGATCGCACTTTTGGACTTGTGATGATAAAAGTCATCACTCTCGCCACCATGGTGGGCGTACTCGTCCAAAAAAAGCAACTGGATTCCTTGATCACTTCCCTAGGGGAATTGCACGCCACGACGCAACAAAGAAAAGACTATATGCCGCACCTAGTTTCTCGAGTGGCGTGCGTTGTCCAAGAGGAGATGCAACGGGGCAATGGCTTTGCTCGCGGGTTCCTCCTCTGGACCGAAAGTCATTCTGTCGAAATAGATGGTCAGCTCCGGCGGGAGGGCTTTTACACTTCTGCTCGATGCAAAAATCTCTTGGGTCGTTTATGGGAGCAGCGAGATAGGATGCTCAAAACCCTCGAACGTAGTCCAACCCCTGGACTGTCCGTGGTACTGCACATAGCCAGGTCAAATGCGTTGGAAGACCCGACTCTTGACAAAAACAGGTAGGCTTTGAATTTGAGCATTACAAACAACAACCACTTACTGTATGTGCTGGAGAACAATTGAGGTGCTAAGCCAATCACAAGACCTGATTGTGCGATACTCCCTTGTGGACACACCTGAGGAGGGTGCTACTTCGCAGAAATACTGGCCGTCGACACAACACGATCACCTTGCTCCCATTGATGCACAGGATCATCGAATGATTACAACTCTACTTGCTCGAAGGCTGAAATCCCCGGGAGTTGGATTTCATGCGCTTTCACTCCACCACGCAGAAAACCTACTCCTCCAATTTTTCAACAGTGTTAAACAGAAAAAGACATACGATTTATGTATTCCCATACTCGAAAGCGCATTCGAGTATCTCTGGCGGGAGGTATCGAGACAAGGCATAATCAACCAAGCAGGGAAGGAGGTTCTGGCTTACGGGATTAGCTTTTTAACCGTGGTCACGTACGTACCATAAAATACTCGATACAAGCTGTCCAGGCGATTCACCCCTTTTCCCTTGCTTCAGAAATTGCTTGATAGAGGTCCAGCGATTGTCGGTCGCTAAGAGTATTGGCTCGCCCATTTTCAAGATCCTCTACGAGGCCGAGTTCGTAAACTTGTGCGCTGTGTTAATGCTCGCGTCCCCACTACAGTGGGCCAAACCTGCTTTGAGAGCGGTCTCTAGAGGTCATTCTCTTTTACGCCTTCAGTCCGCCCACCAAATAACAGTTATTCCTAGGCGAACCTAACCTCGAGGAAGCAAAAACCTCGCGAGACGGGTTGAAAGTTATTATCGAATTCATCAATACCCTCAAGTATTACCCTTTTTTCACAAGGCCACTGGTCGAGCAGTCGTATCGAGACTGGGTAAAAGTGTTCGACTTCAACTGCCAGAGTTTTGCGGCCGCAGACCCTAACAGCCTCATGTACATGTACACCGAGCTCTGTATAAGGGTATGGTCTAACTTGGGAGAAGCGTTCGGGTACTTCCAGGAGTTTGAGACTCGGAGGAGCCAGATGTCCTGCGAGTATGATCGATGCGTCGGCTCAGACAATGTGCAAGGTGTAGAGCAACTCGGCTGTGGTGAATGTGTAAACATAGGGTACTGCAGTATCCGGTGTCAACGAGCGTAAGCCTTTGAAATCTTCTATTTCCGCTAAAGACTGAATTTTCGTTTACCCCGGCTACAGCGATTGGCCACGGCACAAGACTTCGCACGCTGGGATGCATAATTAGGGTCTGAGGACACGTTACTCCCACTTTATTTCAAGTCTGTTGGAGAAGCTGGCTGTATGCGACCTTTTTTGGTGCAGGTCGGCGCACCTGTCTCATGTATGCGACCTACCCAGATTATTTCCAAGTAAATACTACTTTGATTTCCCTGGCCTTTCCAATCTCTCCCTTTATCCTCCCCAAACCACCCTCTAACACTACTCGATATGTCGGTAGATGTACGCATTCAACCACTGAGGAAAAGGCTCTGTTGATACTCATCTACGTATTCTAGGTTCAAAAAAGAAACCAAACCCTCCTTTTATGGTGAGAAAACATAAGACTCGGAGGTTACCCAAAATGCTAATTGTGACTCCTTACAACAGCCAATACTGACAAACTATTACGTAAAGGCGTGTCCTTCACTTCCTCCGTCAGCCACTTGCCACCAGCCACTTGCAAGTTACCATCATTCGCTAGACTAGCGCTTGAATATCTTAGGAGGATGGAAGTCCAACAGCAGCAGTCGGCGATAACAGGAGGGCACTCTGGCACATCACATCCTCTGCCAAGTGTTTCACCAACACCAGACGATGAGACGGCGACGTAGGCGCCTTTGGCGTCGACATCATTCCGCCTGTCAAGCGATTCGGTTCCTCCTAGACCGCCATCAGGGTTTATGCGTCTCTTAGATGAGCTATATCCAGAGGATGAAGACAGCGTTTCTGAAACGCCGCTCTTGGACTGGTATCCGGAGCAGCCGGCGTGGCTCGCTGATTGGCCGGAGATGGACGATACTGACGATTTCGGGTCGATCATCCTTCCTCCACTCACGCATCAGTCCTCCCAAGAAGAACTAGATAATATCGCAGGTGTAACAATTCCAAACGGATCGAGCTATCAGATATCTCAGGACACGGCGACCCAGACGCCTACATTACCTTTGGCTGCGCCGCCAATAATTCCACCTCCAACGCAATTCATGTTTCCAGTTCAATCTTTTTTCAGTCCTACCGTACCGAACGGCGAGTTCGATTTTGGACCTATAGTAGACTTTTCCCAACTCATGGGCGAATTCTTCCCCGAGAGAGTGGACCAAATCCTGAGCGCGTCGATTCTAAACGAACGGCCTAACGATGATGAGACTTGAGTCTCTACCGACGGGCCACGGCGCGGCTAATCAGGCATCTATGCAGATAGCACCTGCGGCTGGGGCGTTTTTAGACAGTGTGGAACGTGATATGGGTAGACTAAACTTGGATGAGTTGCCGGACGAGTTGCCGGTCTCTCAAATCCAAGGCTGAAAATGGGTCTATTTCCGTTGGCACAAAGTATGTTTTTGGCATCCTCCTTCTGTACCATGACTCCCCAATGCTTTCTCTTGATATACAGCCGATTTTTAACCTTTGCTTCTGATGTTTGGCTCTCCTTTTTGCAATGTAACGACCTGCTATCTGTTACCTCTGATGAACCCATACACTCCATTCCCTTCCTTTTGTAACTATCTATGCGCGCATGCACTTGTAAATAATTACATTGCCGCCTACTCGCTAGAAATAAAGCACGTATATTTTATTAAAATAAACCTACAATAGCAAGTGCCAAGCCCTGCTATCGCATCCGCAAGCAGAAGCTGGAGGTGCGTCCAACGTACAACGGTTAGGTGTCTTAGGTGTGATCACTCCAGTTCTTATTCGTCTTCATGTTACATGCACATTTTGTCTCGCCAATCTCACCTAGGCACTCCTCTCATCCTTCCCACTCACCAATCCTGACCATGCCTAGTAAGAATTTCTAGGTCGCTCCAAATCATCCGGCCCAAAACTATACGGCAGAATATCCTCCAGTGTAACACTCTTCAAAGTCTTACTCGCTGTCTCTGGTGTGTAGTCTGCGGAAGCCATAAGTATGGGTATGGAGAGCGGGCAGAACTCGCGAATAAATTGGCGGCAGATTCCGCACGGGGAGATGGGGAACAATATATCCCTGTTATGGATGGTTATTAGACTGAAGGAGGCGAAGGGGAGGGAAGTAGAGGAAGAGCGTACGATGTTACTGCAATTGCGAGGAATATTTTAATTCCTTCGCTCTGAGACTTTTTAGTGGTACGTAGTTGATACAGGATAGGGAGACTTACGACGGCTTTTACGAGCGCTGTACGTTCGGCGCATATAGTTCCACCTAGTACCACTCCGTTTAGTTTAACCACCAGCAGTTGTTTGGGAGAACTAACACCACGAGGCATCTTCAACGTTCGCGCCAGTAACGATATATCCCTCAATGCTAAGTAGCGCGGCGCCAACGCGCAGCTTGGAGTACGGGTTATACGCGCCTTTCTTTGCTAACTCAGTTTCGTCTGTCAGTTGCTACTCGTGGCTCCTAGGTTCTAAATTGTGTCACCCTCGATTGCCGCCGCGATGAGTGCTTCTTGCTCTTGAGGAGTGAGTGCTCGTATGTGGGACATGGCGGTCAGACGGAAAGGTATACATAAGCGCCAGAATGAGTCTGGATTTGGTAATGTTGAGCCTCAGTGCAAAGTTGGTGGTTATATGAGTGCTTGATTACAGTGTTCCTTACCGAGAATTTGTCCAAAGAGCAACTTCAGTGAGGAAATCCAAGTTGTAATGGCAGCGAAATCGCCAACCCTGGGGTGTCTCAAATACGCCAGTTGTAGCTCCTTTTATCGGCCGTTGGCAACCGGTAATTATGTAAGATCAATTTCGGTATCTTACTGGACCTAGCGCTAGCCACTTGCCACCACACTCTGCAAAGGTCTACACGTATGAGTGTCACAAACGAAGGAATTCAGGAGATACTGGACGCTTTCCCCGATGGCATACCTCCGCCTCCACCCATAGACTACAACCTGGCAGACGCACCCACGGCGTCAACATTTTTCTCTGAGTTCCGCTATGCAGAGTCCCCTCGGCCACCCTCAGGTTTTCGACGTCTCTTGGACGAGCTATACCCAGATAATGAGAGCTGCTTGAGCGATGACGAATGGCTCAACCCTCACACGTGGGTAGCCGATGGGCTCGAGACCGACGGTTGGTCAGACGTGGAGTTTGACGATTTCATAGCCGTTCAGGCGCTTTTCGAACAGAGCATGGAAAATACTCTAAATCCGTCGAACCCAGGCGCGCCCGTTCATCAGGCACCGCTCCCACCAAACCAGAATGCAATGATCCAGACGCCTTGGTCTTCGTCATCTTCGTCTGTGCCACCGATGCCTCCTCTCCCGACACAGCCCTCTTCTTCCGGTGGACCTCTGCTCCGGGCTGCGTTTAGTCCTGATATGCCGGAGGGCGAGTTTGATTTTGGGCCGATGCTGGACTTTTCGCAGCTTACGGACGAGTTCTTCCCTGAGAGCGTGAACTGGGTCCCAGGCATGGCGAGCCTGAACGAGTGGCCTGACGATGGGGGGTCCCTACTAACAGGCCAGGGAGCGGTGATCCAGACTGGAACTGTGACTGAAACTCCCATAGAGAGAGTGGAACGTGCTATGGGTGGGCTACACCTAAATGACCGTCAGGATGAACCATCAGTCTCAGGAGGTCAGACTTAAGGCCGGAACAGGGTGTGTAACTTGTGCGTTGACTTAGATTAACTCTCACCAATATTTGTTCAACGTCGTTGGCCCCATCTTTCACCATCTCATTTTCTTGCACAGTAACTTTGTCCCCGTTCTTGCAATCCAGGACTCGAGTATGGTTCACCCTTTTTTGTTTTGTTTTGTAGCTATCATTGCGTGCATAGAATTATAAATTCGCTCGCTGTCGTCTGCTTACTGGGGATGGCGTACCTATGCTGTACAAAGCTCAAGAATTAGGCTAACATTGCAGCAGTACGCCACCATAGAAGACAGGAAGTGCTGTGGCCAAACATATCGGGTCGCATTAGCGGCACCTGAAGCCGCAATTGCTAACGCGAAAATTAGAATACCAGGCACGCGCGGCGCTCTTGGCTCCACTCTATAATAGCTAACGCGTTTCTTGGGGCAGATACCCTTATAAACGCCATGACGAATATTGGCATGGTTATGTATAGTACCGGCGCGAGGCTGATATTTGGCTCTTAGTTTCTTGTCGGGCTTTGGTGTGTGCGGCAGCTAGTTCTTCAAGTCGCGAGCGTATCAATCAATTTCAGGCCGAAGGCGGTTATGGATTCTGGGCATCTCCAAAAACGAGCTCCTTCTAGCTGTGCTGACCTGCAATTACGTAACAATGTCACCAACATCGTATTGAACATCCTTCTTCAGCCGCCTACCACCCACGGATCTACGGCTTGGATATATGACGGACGGTCAACAGCAACAATTACTGATGGGAGCATCGGAAAAACCAACCGCTAATTGCAAGGTCTTATAATGGATATATAAGTGGCTTATCATACCCATATTCGATATAAAGTGCCTAATGATTAGGTAATACATACATGCGAGTGTAAGGAGCCGGATGCGTGATCAGCTGTTTCATACTTATCTAGGCGGTCAGTTGAATTATTCTGAGTGATGTGATCAGGGCTTGTAAGATCTTATAAGATAGGTGCCCATATGTGTACCTACTGGTTTCTCTCCGCTCCTTCCAGTTCTTTCAGTGCTTTTTCAGTTGCTCAAAAGTGCTTAAAATCGATCATATTGGATTTATATGTAGCATACAGGTAGAGGTTCAGATAGCAACACATCGAAACTGTAGACCCGGTCTCAATATTGATTTGGTTGTTTCTTACTCTACCTTTAATGATGGCCAATGATCAGTACAGGGGAAGCAGGTTGTATGAATGAATGCTCACCATGGTATATCTAAAACAATAGTCCATAGCACAGAATGGTACTATCAAATTCAGTAAACTAATAGTTCAAGCAATAGTAGCGTAGTATCTACCTTGATCTCAAGCTAAGTCCGAGCTCAGTACCAGCGCAAGTGTCGTGCTTGAGTTTCGGGACTTGTCCATGGCGGTTATAAGCTATCCGTGGTGTGAGGTGTCTGGTGTCCGCTACAAGGCGCAAGGCGCAGTGCGCAGGGTGTAAGGCGTAAGGCTTGTGGCGTCGCGTGTATTCCCAAATTGAGGGCTCCCGATGCGCATTCGCTCGAGTGGAGTACATAGAATGATTGTCGGACATGTGATCCAGACGAAGACCTACTATAATAGGCAAATTAATCAAGTCTGTTCTAAATTATTATCCCTTATAAGTTGACATGTACCTGGGGAAGGCTGCGATAGCCTTGTCATTTGCATACCCTTCTGGCGGTGCATATCACTGCTTCTCAGGCTCATCGGGCCCTATTTGGGACAATTCAGTCTGGCGTAAGCTTTGTCACGCATCTCTTTATATGTAAGGAGGGAGGAATTTTCCTGATGAGAGGAGTCCGACGAGTCGCATTTACAACTTATTACACTCCCAGCGGCATATCATGATACCTCTATGCAAACCCCAATGGTGGCGATATCACCCCCACAGTCCCCTAAGACGACACCTCCTCGACCGCCATCAGGTTTTCTACGTCTCTTGGACGAGCTATACCCAGACGATGAAAAACCTGTCTCAAATGCGCCCAGAGGGGACGGATGGCCCAATGAGCTTTACGATTGGTGGCAGAACGAATTGTTTGAGAACACTGATTCGGCTTACATAGAAGGCTTACAAAATTTCCTGAACACGCCGAATCTAAACGAACAAGACCATCAACTATTGTCTCCAACAAACCAGACGCCTTGGCCTGGATCCTCTGCGTCTGCGCCACCGGTTCCGCCATCCTCGACGCAGACCCCTTCTCATGGTCAA
>MU132185.1:269527-287605 GCA_015039395.1 Ceratobasidium sp. AG-I
CAAACATGTCGATTATGGGGAAGATTATAGACCTTTCCAGGATAGCTCCTTTCGCCAGGTGTTGTTGGCCGGCGATTATGTAAAACACTCTCAACAACACGTTGGGTCCTCCCACCTCCCATCTGCCCCCCACCATCACCCCCAGCGCAAGGACCTGAACACACCAGCATGATCAATGGCCAACGACAGTTTTGGGGAGCAACAGGAGAGCAGTCTGGCACACAATACCTACAACCTAGCGCCTTCTCAACTTCAGACTATGATATAGCGATGGAGGCGCCTGCGACACTGATGTCCCAGTCCAGTGATTCAGCGTCGCCTCAGCCACCGCCCGGCCCTCTACGTCGATCAGTCACGCTTCCTCCAGTCGCAAATGAGTTCTTTCATGCGGAACTAGGCTCTCATGCGACCTTGTTGAATTTCAACGGGCCAAACTACCTACCACCCCAGAATATGATCATTCAAACGCCTGCATTATCCCCTACGCAGTCCATGTTTCCACCTCCTACGCAGTTCGCGTCCAATGGGATGACGTTCCAACCATCCTTCGCCCCGAACAGAACGTATGGCGGGCCTGAGGGCGATTTCGATTTTGGGCCGATGCTGGACTTTTCAAAGCTCACGGACGAATTCTTCCCCGAGGACGTGAACGAGATCCTAAGCATGTCGAGCCTCAACGAGTGGCCCAAAGACGACGAGCCGCAGACGACTGCATTAGCTTCTTCTGCCCCACCTATGCTGCCTCAGACGCAGTCTCCATCCAACGGGACGATGTCGTTCAAGTCGCCATTTGCCCCGAATGGGACAGTTGGCTCGCCCGAGGACGAATTCGATTTTGGGCCGATGCTAGACTTTTCACCGCTCACGGACGAGTTCTTCCCCGAGGGTGTGAACGAGATCCTGCGCATGTCTAATCTAAACGAGTGGCCGAACGAATACCAGTCTCTACCCGCCAGCCAGGACGCCCCTATGCACACGGAACTCA
Source organism: Ceratobasidium sp. AG-I (assembly GCA_015039395.1). Lineage (NCBI taxonomy): Eukaryota > Fungi > Basidiomycota > Agaricomycetes > Cantharellales > Ceratobasidiaceae > Ceratobasidium > Ceratobasidium sp. AG-I. Next base: position 270,513 of record MU132185.1, read on the forward strand.
CGGCCGCGATTTCCCCAGATAATATAGAGAATATCATGAGCAGAATGAGCTTGAATGGGCAGCCTAACGAGTCACCTACCCCGAGATATTGAGCCTGAATATTGTTGGATCTTAGTTGACATAAAATGCTCATTCTCATGCTTTGTTGAGTACGATGATTTCCCCGGCTTTCGCTTGAATTCTGGCTGATTTCTTTTAGCTTCCCGCCTAGTGCATTATCTAATGCCTCCGAAGGATGGACTCCGCTCATCTTTGACTTGTAATTATTTATGTACTTGTAAATCAGTTCATCGTCGCTTGCTCACGAACGCGGAGGTCTGATAGCGCTGGCTCAGAGAGTTTAGTCCCGCTTGTGCAATATCAGCACTATCCACTAAGCATACATATTCTACTCTTATTTCCTTTTGCAAACAACTACGCGCCCATGTAAGTGCCCATAAGTTGACTAACTATTGGTTAGCTCCTTTTAAGCTTTATATAGGACTTGTGCAGAATATAACCCTAAAGTTGAGGAGCATAGTGGAAACACAGTGACGTTCAGGCGGTTGAGCAGTTATCATTTGTGTTTACTGGTAATGACCTGCATATTTTGTGTCGCTGATCTCATTCGGGTATGTACTCCCCCTCTCTCCTTCCAGCCCACCCTCACGTAAGATCCCCCGGCCTCTCCAAGTCTCCCGGTCCAAAGCTGTACGTGCTGAAATAATACCCACTGCTAGGTCGTGCACGCAGGCCGCTTTCTAATCATGTGCCGAGTTTCAAGCTCAAAAAGATTCAAACGATAATTGTTGCCGGACAAAAGATAAGACAACCGACCTACACATATGCATACACAAGGTAGTTTCTTTGAAACTGGCTTTGGCTGATTCTCAAAATTCGCGCAGGGGGGCAAGAAATCACGCATTTAGCTACGATTTCGAGACAAGCACCGGAAACAGGGCAATTCCGTGGTTAGATGGTGAGTTAGACGCCCATCGATACATTTGGGAGGGTAACTCAGCGCTTCAAACATATCGGTTATGGGGTCCTCTCACATCCTACTGTTCCCTACCACCACCCCCGATGAAAGCACCTGAGAGCACCAGCATTATCAACGCGCAACGGCAGTTTCGTGTGGTAGTAGGAGAGCAGCCTAGCGTACAACATGCCCAGCCTAATCCTCTTTCAACTTCAGACTATGATATGGTGATGGAGGCGCCTGCGACATTGATATCCCAGCCCGGTGATTCAGCGTGGCCTCAGCCATCGCCCGACCCTCTACGTCAGCCAGTCACGCTTCCCTCACTCACAAACGAGTTTTTTCTTGCGGAGTTCGGCTCTCATGCGAACGTGCCGAATCTCAATGGGCCAAACTACCTACCACCCCAGAACACGATCATTCAAACGCCTGCATTGTCTTCCTCTACGCAGCTCATGTTTTCACCTCCTACGCAGTTCGCGTCCGGCGAGATGCCATTCCAGCCGCTCTTCGCCCCGAACACGACGCATAGCGCACCCGAGGGCGAGTCCGATTCTGGGTGGGCAAAGTTCACAGAGGAATTCTTCCCCGAGGGTGTGGACGAAATTCTAAACATGTCGAGCCTCAATGAGTGGCCCGAGGGCAACAAGCCGCGGACGCCTGCATTAACTTCTTCTACTCCACCGATGTTGCCTCAGACACAGCCTCCACCTAACAGAATAATGCTGTTCAAGCCGCCGTTTGCCTCGAACGAGACCTTTAGCAGACCCGAGGGTGAGCCGATGCTAGGCTTTAGACACCTCACCAGCGAGTTCTTCCCCGAGGGGGTGAACGGGATCTCGAACAGGACTGGTCTGAACGAGTGGCCAAACGCTCATGAGTCGCTGCCGACTAGACGGGGCTCGTCCATGCAACTGGAGCCCATACCCGTGCCTTGCCCGGAGACTCTAGAGCGTATCATGAGCAGAGTGCGCTTGAACGGGCGGCCCAAGGAGTCACTTACCCGGGGAAATTGAGTCTGAATATTACTGAAAGTCTGTTGGCACAACGTGTTTATTTTCATGCTTTATTATGTATGATGCCTTTTCCCGCTGTCGCTCGAATTCTGGCTTATTTCTTTGGCTCTGTGTTTAGACTTTGGGTCTCTTTTGGCAACAAGTGCCAATGATATCTAATATCTCTAAAGGACAGACTCTACTCTCACTTGTTTCGTAATTGTTCATATGCTTGCAAATTAGTGCGTTGTCATCTGCTCGCCAATTTACGAATAAAGCAACCTGTAGTCTCAAGGGGTGAATCAGTCTTGTAATCACGGCCCTACCTGGCGGACTGAAGTTATTTCAATCTCGCTCCGTAGTATGAGTACTTTCAGCTGAGCACATATATTCTATTCTTATTTACTTTTGTAAATAGCGACGCGCGCATGTAAGAGCCCATGAGTTAGTTAACTATTGGTTGTCTCCTTTTAAGCACTATACAGGACTTGTGCAGAATATAACCCTAAACTTGAAGGGCATGGTGATAACACAGCACGGCAACCCACAAAACGTTTAGGCGGTTCAGTAGTTATCATTTGTGTTTATTGGTAATGACCTGCATATTTTATATCGCCGATCTCACCCGGGCATGTATTTTCCCGCTCTCCTTCCCTCTTCTTCCCAGCCCGTCCTCACGTAGGATCCCTCGGCCTCTCCAAATCTTCCGGCCCAAAACTATACGGCAAAATCTCTTCCAGTGCAACGCTTTTCACCGTCTCACTCGCGTTCTCAGGTGTATAGTTGGAGGAGACCATGAGGATGGGTGTGGAGAGGGGACAAAACTCGCGGATGAACTGGCGGCATATCCCGCAGGGCGAGATGGTGGCCGATACGTCGCTACATTTAGGTGAGTAGTTAGAGGTGGGAGTATGGGATAGGAATAGAGAGGGCGTGGATGGCAAGGGGGGAGACATACGTTGTTACTGCAATCGCAAGAAACCTTTTGGTGCCTTCGCTCTAGAAAAAATCCCGTAAGACAATACGATTGGACTGTAAGACTACGGACGTACGACTGCTTTGACAAGCGCGGTGCGCTCGGCACATATAGTCCCACCTGAAACCACCATCAATTTTGACGCGCAGGGAAATCTATATTTCACTCACCATAGGAAGCGTTCTCAATGTTTGCGCCTTTGATAATCTGTCCGTCGACGCTAAACAGCGCAGCACCGACGCGAAACTTGGAATACGGGCAATACGCGCTACTCTTGGCTAAACGACGAAGCACCCCTAATTAGTCACATTTTCACATTGACACAATGAGGATAAACGCACCCTCAATTGCAGCGGAGATGAGTTTCTCTTGTTCTTGGGGTGTGAGTGCGCGAATGTACGACATGGTGGCCGGATGGAGGGGAGCGCATAAGCGCTGAGATGGTGTTGGTGTGGTCATGTATAGAACCGGCGTAGGTCCGGCATTTCGTTGTAGGGTTTGCGTTGACGTGAGGTAGGTTGCACTGTAGCACCGAGCCTGTTGATTTATCAAGGAGTTGTTTCGGTTCGTTTTTGAGCAAGACAAGGAGCAAATCAGAGTAAATCGTGTGCAGGTCACCCAACTTCAATTATGGCAAATTGCATTGCGTAGCGATGATGAGACTTCCCGCAAACAGCTTTGCGATTGAACAACACATATGCAGCTTTGCACTACACTGCATTGACATGCGGGTGCAGTGCGCGGCCGGTTTGTGGCACTGTATCAGCGGAGATGTGCTAGTACGTTCTCGCAGGTTCTCCGGATGACCGGCGCTTATGTATTTCTCTGAGATTTTGCGGCTAGTACCACACCAAGCTCTCTACGATCAACCATGTCGCCCGCCAGCAAGAAGAAAAAGACGGCAGCGTAAGTGATTATTCTTGATTTAATTGCATCTAATTAACGACGTGTTGCAGACGAAAGAAGCCCCAGGCGGCGGCCCCTGCACCAGCCCCTGCGGCAGCTGCATCTACATCTGCATCCACAGAAGCTCCAGATCCTCCTATTGTCGTTCCCGACGTGGACGACATGGAAATGGACGATAAATCCAGTGCGGATGGCGAGCAGCTTGACTTGCCTGCACAGGCAGAGGCGCTCAAAGAGCGAGGTAACGAGCACTTCCGTAAGGGACAATACGACGCGGCGATAGACCTCTACTCCAAGGCAATTAGTGAGCCACTCCCACTCTCCCACCTCTTACTCTGCTAATTCGTTTCTCCTACAGCGCTGAATCCCAATGAGCCATCGTACCTCACAAACCGAGCAGCGTCCTACATGGCCATCAAACGCTTCGCCTCCGCTCTCGCCGACTGTCAATCTGCCGCCTCACTCCAATCCGCCTCGCCCGTTCCCAAAACCCTTGTCCGCCTCGCCCGGTGTCATCTCGCTTTGGGCGACACCGCAGCATGTCTCGCCGCGCTACGTGAGCTCCCGGACAGCGTCCCGACAGTTCCCGACGTCCGACGGCGTGCTCAAGCCATTGAGCTACACCTCGAGCGATTCCGCGCGGCGAAGGAGAAGGACGAGTGGGGCGCGGCGCGCTTGGCGTTAGAACAGGCGGTGGAGGCCGTCGAGGGAGACGTACCCGTGGAATGGAGGTGCTGGCGCGTTGAATGCGAGGTAGCCCGAGGGAGCTGGGCAGGTGCACAAAACGCCGTCAGGTACGCCCTTCCATTCCCTAAAACAAGGCAGCAGTGCTAATTTGCTCTAATACGTAGCGATGCGTTACGTCTCGCGCCCAACTCGTCCGACGTACTTGCCCTACGTGGCCTCATCCTCTTCCTCACGAACCAAATACCCAAAGCCGTCCAACACGCTCAACATGCACTCCGACTTGACCCTGACAACAAGCCCGCCCGACAGCTGCTCAAGCGAGCACGCGAGGTCGAGCGGATCAAGGAGGAGGGAAACACGTTTTTCAAGGCGGGTAGGTTGGGCGAGGCTGTGGAGCGGTATGGTGAGGCGCTTGAGGTCATTGGCGAGAAAGTGAGCGAGGGTGAGTTGGTCGTGTGCCTACTTCCTGGGGTTGATTATTAATGTGTGAGTGTAGGTGGTGGAGGACATCTGCGCGCAGTTTTATTAAGTAACCGCGCAACTGCCCAATTCAAAGTACGTCCCTCTCGCTTCCTTTCTCTCAAAACCTGCTAACTGACGTATTCCCTCCCAGTTAAAACAACTCGAACCAGCCCTAGAGGACACAAACGCATCCCTCGCACTCAACCCCGACTCCTACAAAGCCCTCCGCACCCGAGGCCGCATCCAACTCGAACTCGAGCACTTTGAAGATGCAGTTCGAGACTTTAACACTGCACAGGAGGCAGCGGAGGGTGAGGGCGCGGCGGTGGGCGAAATACGAGCGTTGAGGGAGGAGGCGAAGAAGGCGGAGGTGCTGTTGAAGAGGAGTAAGACGAAGGATTATTATAAGATTCTGAGTGAGCCCCAATAGTTTTTCGCCTGATGGGGGAGGGGTGCTGATGTATGGTTTGGTGTGGGGTAGATGTCAGTAGGGATTGTACCGATTCGGACATTAAGAAGGCATATAGGAGGGAGAGTTTGATACATCATCCAGACAAGGTATGTCATCAGCATTATTTATTTGCGTTGGCGGGACTAATATATGTGTAACGTATAGGGTGGTGATGAGGAAAAATTCAAACTTGTTGGCGAGGCGCACGCCGTTCTGAGCGACCCTCAACGGCGACGACGGTACGTTCACCCTCACCTTTTCGCCTTTCCTCTCACATACTAACTCCTCCCTAGATACGACCTCGGCGGAGACGAGGACGGCTCCAACGACGGCCCAGGCATGGACGATATGATGGGCGGCGGTATGCACATGAATCTCGCCGAGATGCTCGCCCAAATGCAAGGCGGTCGAGGCGGAGGCGGAGGCGGGTTCGGTGGGTTTGGAGGGTTCTCAGGGCATGGACACGGACACGGGCACTCGCATGGGCACGGGTTTGGGTTCTAGAAAGATGTGAGGTGTTTGCGCTGTGGTATGCCGGGCGAGGAGTCGGAGATGCTGTCGTGGAGAAGTGAGAAGGGAAAAGACGAGATTGTTTTTGTATCCATTGAACGAAGAGTGAGCGTGCCGTTTTCTCTTACTGTAGATTAGCTTGTTATTGTGTGTATATGCATATGGTGCAAGTGAATTTCACTTTCTTCATCTTTGAATTCATCGCTCACGGTGTCGCAAAGAATTAGAATTGGGGTATCGCTGGGCCTCTGTTTGGGATCCCGAGGGGGCTACAAGAAATACATGATATAGGTGTCGCATGGTCCGATCTTGAGCAAGTTACAGAAGAAAAGGTAAACAAGAAGAGGGAAAAGACCGGCCAATGCGATAGCATAGAGACCGTTTCTCCAAGAGACGTGATGTATCCATGATTAACCCTCATATGACCATATGAGCACCATCGGTTTTATGCCGTTGTGAGTCCCCTTCGGCGTGCGCGAGCGTGTGACGTGCCCAATCGCTTTTCAAAACAGTCATTCATTAACCCTCAAACCTTGCGTCAAAGCTGAGAAGACTCGCGCTTTTTGGCACCAGCTGCTACAATAAAAAGTCGACAGGCACTCCCCGCACACGAGCTGACCTATGCTACGCACAGAATGCTTGGGGCATCGAACATACAAGCACTGACTCTGCCCTCCGCGTACCTGCAGCTCGTCGACATACCCAAATGCACCTCCTAGCTTAACCCAAACTTGAACAAAGTCTTCGGCGCAGGCCTGCATTCCTCCTTTTGGCTCCAAACCAAACCAAAGCTGGCAGCCGAAGTCAAGCACCTTGAGCTAGTCGTTGTACGATTGCCTGTCTATGGGTTGTAGGAATGAGGAATAGGGTAGAAGTTGGTCGATGAGATGTGAGATGAGTGGTAGTAATTCGGACGAGTTTTCCTGTTTATCGGATCGCACCTTGTCTAATTGGGGATCCTCAGTCCATGAATGAACCAACAAAGTGATAAACACAAACCTTTACGATGTCCACCTGAAACGCTTTTCGGCCACTGAAGCACAGGCAGCAGCATAAGTCTAGCACACCAATTAACAAAGTCTATGCGGTATAGCGCGCTCAAAGCGATCGGAACTCGAGATCTTGATTTCTCGGCTGTTACAACGAGTTCTCTGAATTGGCAAGCACGCCATGATCAGCAAACCAAGCAAAACACTCCGCGATCTACGCACTTGAACAAATTCATAGGCCCAAGTACACCGCTCCCAATTTTCCTCCACAGTGTCTTCTGTCCTTCGGAAAGTGAAAACAGTCGCCAAAAGAACTTGAACCCGGCCTCCATAACAGGTACACACAACTCGTAGATCTTTTGGTTGCGCACGACGCCCAGAAACTGAGACAACATGAACGAAGTGTGGCTCACTGAGAACAAGGCTTTTTGGTCCCCGAACGATAGCCGTTGCACGAGTAGGTTGGCTGTTGCTCGATGGTCATCAAAGTTGACTGGTTTCAGGTGATCGAGGTAGCCCGGCAGGCACTGGTTTTGTATGACAACGTTTTCGGCGGAAGTTGCTACAAGAGTATATCGCACAATAAGATCTTGTGCACGAGGTTCCCAATATTGAAACCTATTGAAACCATAGTAAAAGTCAACCAGTTAACATCTAATATTATACAGTACACTCACTCGTTCATAAATTTACTTGTGCGAGGATGTTTCAGCGCATTCGAGCTGATAACAAGCGGAAACGCGGCAAATCCAGGCACAGGACTTCGAGAAAAAGTCGCAACCATCAGGTCTCGCTGCTTCCAAAGGCAATCCAAGAGAAACCTGCTTCGCTCGACTGTGAAATACCAATCTTGTTTGGGCTGTCCATCTATCGTGGTGCTGAATCTTGGGCTCCGGGAAGAAACGTCGACGAATGTAGTGGTTTTTATTTTGTTCTGCAGGACAGATACGGCCCGAGATGCTAGAGCCGCCGTAACATCCAGCGCGCCTCTCCCCAAGAGCATCAAGTCGACGAATGAGTCGAGCTGGTCCACATGCTCAAGGAGGTTAGCCAAATTCCCAAGAACAAGGATTTTGAGGATCAAAAATCCATAGGCTTGATCAAAGATCTTGGACTGCTGTCATCTCTAGAATAACCGAACATGGGTAATAGAAATTCACCTTGTGGTCTTGTAGGTACTCCTCGAAGTCCATAAGGCACTTGGCAATGAAGACCGGAGTAGTCAATAAGGCCAAGAGCCCCGGGTAATGCGGCAAGTAGAGTATCCTAGTCAAGATGCGAAGGCTAGAAGTGGTCTTCATGGTAGCCATGTCGCCAGTTCTAGGATTAAAGGGGCAGAACGCATGTATCGCCGCTTTGACTTCATCGATGGTGGGAATACCCTCAGAAGAGTGTTCAAGATTGTCCAGGTAGAGATCCAGTGGTACGTCGAGTTCGTTCATTAGTTGCGTTGCTCGTTTGGTGTTCTGTGTTGGAGTTCAAGTCGGAGACGCGTTATCGATATAGGAGTGGTTCCAAATGGTATACACGTGATTACTGATCATGTTTCAGGGGGGCAGCGGTGGTGCTGTTGATCACCACCCCTTGTGTTTGAGATGGACTGCAACTTAGCATTGGTCGCAGTGTTGTCATTAATTATTGGAATCAAAAGGCGAATGTCGCAGACCCGGCCTACTTGAGGATAGGAAAATGCTCAAAAAATCGACTAGGTGCGGCGGGATATACAGTACTGTAGATCCAATGGCGTCACCTGTTAGCGTGTGATTCGCGAGCCGCCAATCGCACTCAAGCTCGAAGTGTTAGAGGTTGGGGTCTTAGTGTTTGGTTTCTGAGACGAGTGATACTCTAGCGGGTTGGTTCGAAAGGATCCAGATAGGAGTGGGAATAGAAATCTTAGAAGGGCCAGGCAAGCATGAAATATTCCAATTTGGCTACAGTGCAGCGAAAGGAGTAGATAAAGAAAGACTAGAATTTTTGTGCTACAAGCAAGCAGGACGCATACATAGACCAAGCAGTGGGGTCTCTAACAATACAGCCATTGTGAGTTAGATTCCCCAATGAACTCGAAATAAAACGAGGTCCAAATGTCTCGAGGCCTCAATTGCGCATTCAGGTATGCGAAGCCTTGTGCTGGGGCCAGTCGCTTTAACCGTAAAAAAGAAAGCGTGTCAACCTTCAGCCCATTCATGGAGCCTAGATAACTCACGCTTTTTGGCACCGGGCACTGCAATATGGATGCTTTGGACATTCCCCACAGACGAGCTGTTCTATACATCGCACGTTGTCTGAGCCAGGGCATCGATCATACTTGCACCGAATCCGCGCTTGCCGAACCCGGAGTTCCTCCAAATATCCAAAGCTCCGCCCAACTCCCGCCATACCATTATACAGATTTCGGTATACAAGCCCGCGCGACTGTTGGGCTCTGAGCGAGCAAAAATCTGGCCTTTGACGTCTAGAACTTTTACCCAATCTCGGTATGATTGCTCGACCAGCGGTCTTGTAAGAGAGGAATAGTATTTGAGAGCATCAACGAGGTCACCGACAATTTTGAACCCGTCTCGCGCAATTTCTTCTTCTTCGAAGTTAATCTGGCCTAGAAAGAGCTGTTACTTCAGGGACAGACTGAAGGTAGAGATACTAACTTTTATAAACCGCCCCCAAGGAAGGATTCACCCACTGGGGAAGGGGCATCAGCATCAGCCTTGCGCAAACCTTGACAAATTCAGCCTCGTAGAGAATCTCGAAGACGGCTGGTGCGATGCTTTTGGCGCTTGGCAGTCGCTGGTCCTCTAGCAAACGGTCTCTAAGCGGAGAAAATATCAATGAGTTGCTTGGGTGTCTTTTGTCAAGCGTTCTGCACTACATACTTGATCATGCCCAAAAACGCAAATCCAAACCCCGCAACGTCTTTCCACAGTCGGCCCTCTGTTTCCGATCTCGCTATGTCACCCCAGAGGTAGTCAAAAGTGGCCTTAATTACAGGGACGCATAGTTCGTAGGTTTTTCTCTTTTGAATGCTATCGAAGAACTGATGGAGCAAGTACTTAGCGTGATGTGGTGAAAGCGGCTCAATCCCGTTTTCTGGAGATTCCAGTCTTCGCACAAGTAAACGAGTAATCGTTTGATGATCCTTCGAGTCTACGGGGGTAAGATGATCCTTCGAGTCTACGGGGGTAAGATGATCGTATTGTTTCGACGACCAGTACTTCTGCGATGCATTGCCCTCCTCAGGTGTGTCTACAAGAGAGTATCGAACAATGAGGTCTTGCGATTGACTTAGCACCTCTAGTGTTCTGTTATAAATGCTTTAAATACCTGTCAGAATTTAACTAGCGATGAAACACGTACTTGTTTACGCTCATGGCCGGGTCTTCAAACGCATTTGATCTGACTAAATGTAACATCGCAGACAATCCAGGCGTCGGGCTGCGTTTGAGTGTTGTGAGCATTACGTCTCGCTGCTCCCACAGGCGGATTAAGAGATTTTCGCATCTAGCTGGGGTGTAAAAGCCTTCCTGGCCCCTAACCTCGACAGAATGAGCTACGGTCCAGAGAAGGAGCCCCTTAGTGAAGCCATTGTTCTGTTGCATCTCCTCTTGGATAATATCTGTGACTCGGTAAACTAACTTGGGCGTAGAATTGGTTTGGCCTTGCGTCGTGGTGTGCGATTTGCCGAGCGAATTGATAAAGGGCACCAGCTGCTTCTTTTGGACGAGTATGCCCACCATTGTTGCGAGAGTGAGGACTTTGATCATTAGGAATCCAAAAACACGATCGAATATCTTGAGGCGAGGTCATTTTATGCAGGCGAGACGTTTAGATTGGAACAAAACGAACATACCTTGTGGTGCTGGAGGTAATCTTCAAGCAGGTAGAAGCATACTGGAATAAAGAGAGGATTGTCCAACAGACCAAGATGGCGAGGATAGTACGGTAGATGCAATATTTTGGCCAATACGTCAAGACTGGTAGTGGAGTCTTGCGCGGTGATTTTACCCGTGTCGCGGTCAAAAGGGCAAAAGGCAGATATCGCAGACTTGACCGCATCCAGCGTAGGAGGTGGCTCAGAAAATTGGCTAGGTTCGTCGATGTATAGACTCAGAGGCGCCACATATTGAGGCGCTAGTTGCGACTTCTGCATTGCATGCAAGCGGACAGCTTTGAGACTTGGTTAGAGTCTCAGGGTTTGGTCGATGTGATAGTAAAATAGATCGATAGGGTCCAGATAGGAGCGCGCCTATTGTGGGTAATATTAGGAGCTCTGATCGCACCCATTAGGAAAATGGAATCAAGCTGGTGCATTAACAGGGTCGCCTAAGATACTGTATTGGCAAGGCGGGTCCAGAAGCCTTGCTTTCAATAGGTAACGAGCAACGAAAAGCAAAAGCAAGCAAAAACAAGATAGCTATGGAAGTAAGAGGACATGTGACTGGGTAGAGTATATGCGCATATAAACCGAAAGTCAAGATGGAGAGCCTGGTAGCCCCTCAGGGTGATAGAGGTATGTCGTGACCTCACACGCGCATTTGAGAGCGAAGGACCGAGTGAAGCGGCCAGTCGCTTGAATTAGGTCATGGTAATACCGTCAGTCTTCGTAAAATCTTTTTGTTCATCACAATAAACTCACACTGTTGGCACCAGGCGCCACAGTATTGAGTCTTCGCGCATGCCCCACAACCCAGTTGCTCCACACCCCTCACGAGATCCGAGCGTGTGCATCGAGGATACGTGCACATGATTTTCAACTGGTGACGTTTCGGCTCTTCCATATAATTTACCCAAATATGTCTCCCAGGTTGTTTCAGATACCTATGGCTCGTGTAGCATACGAGCGCACAGGGCTATTGGGCTCCATTCGGGAGATGAATTGGTGGCTGAAAATGAGCATCTTCAACCAATCTTGGTACCGGTCTTCAATAATAGGTTGAACAAGCGAGGAGTAGCCGTTGATAGCGGCGACAAGATTAGACACGACCGTGAGGCCGCCTTTTGCAGCTCCTTCGCCAAGCCGAAGACTGCCTACGAAGTTATTGTTATGTGGCAGATGGGTAAACAAGCAGGAGATAACAACCTCTAGGTGAAAATTACGGTCTCGACCTTATTGTCATTGTCGGTAGGAAAAGGGCAGTAACAACTCGGGTGTATCGAGAGAAAAATCAAGAGGTGGGCCATAAATAGGTGCTTAATCTTGTTCCCCCATCCTACCTCGTGTGCAGTATACGCAAAAGTACTACAAAATGAGAGACCTGCGTGGCACGTTGATTGTCAAAGTCTAGCTCACGGCCCACGTCTATTGAATGCTATTCGCACGTCTTGAAAGACATATGATATGCATAATCCAGCTGTGGACACTACGAACTAGGAATGTTTATAAGATATAGCCAACAAACTGTCCTCTGAATTGAAGAATCTAACAAATACAGACATAAAAGTAGATAATTGGTGAGAAAGACGCGACAGCAGACAAACACATCTAGTAAGCTAGTATGCACTTTGACTACTTCCATATCTTAGGCGAATTTAAACGGCTGTAACTAACGAGATAGTTCGTCTCAACGGCCGCTGCTGTGTGGGTCTTAGACATGCGTAAGCGAATGGTGTGTCCAGTCGCTAAGGGTAAACGCGTTCGTCCGTTGGCCTTCGGTGCTCGCATAGGACCAGGGAAGACTCACGCTCTTTGACACCAGCTGCTGCAGTAAGTGGCTGAAAGACACTCTCCACATACAAGCTGCTCCACGCCATACACCAAATCCCCGATGCATCCAGCATATAAGCACCGATTCTGTTTACGATGCGCGCGCAGTTTGTCATTGTACCCCAACACAGCTCCGAGCTCGACCCAGGCTGATATAAAATCATCGATATAGGAGTGTAGTGGACCGCCCGGCTTCAAGCTATATAAAAGTTGGTGGGTAAAGTCAGATATCTTGGCCCAATCCTTGTACGATTGTTGGTTGATAGGGCGCAGTAGTGAAGGATAGCCTGAAAGCTCGTTGACAAGGAGTGAGAATACGGGTAACAGGTGTGGCGTGATTTCTTGTTTATATGATTTATCTTCATCTAAGCAGGAAGTCGCATTTAGCCAATAAGCCAAAGAGGTGCGAATAGAAAGCCCGCGTAAGAACCATTCGTACCTGCGTTCGTCCACCGAAATACAGGCATGAGCAACAATCTACCGCACCAGTTGATGAAATCCACGCCATATAGGGCGTTCAAAGCGACCGGAATCAAAGACTGTATCTTCCTGGAATTTTCAGCCTCTATAAGTAGCTCTCTGGGTGAAGAGAAAATGTAGTCAGTAGGGGATCTATGCTCACCATCCGCTTACTTGAATACAACCAAGGGTGCAATCCCATACGACATAACTAGTCTCCACTCTATCTCCTCTTCTTCTGGGAGCGAAAAGACTCGCCAAAAGAACTCGAAGCTAGCCTCAATGACAGGTATACATAGTTCGTGGGCGTTATTGGCTGATACCATCTCTGCGAACTGTAGGAGCATGAATGTGGCATGGATGGCCGGGAACGACAGGCTTTTATCACTTGCTGATAGACGTCGTGTAAGGATATTAGTCGTTGTACGTAGGTCGGTCAGGTTGATCGGTGCGAGGTGATAGCCTTGCTCCGACTTGCATTGCCCCTGAATGGCAGCACCTTCTTCGGCAGTGGCTATAAGGGAGTATCGTGCAAAAAGGTTTAGCGAGCAATCCACTATTTGTTGAGCCCTATTGAAATAATGATAAGAACCTTTTAGAAAACGCAATGTCAATGCACGCCTACTTGTTACGGGAAATGTCAGGTTCCTTCAGTGCGTTGGAGCCAATGACAAGCAAAACCGCAGAAAACCCAGGTACTGGATTACGTGCGAAAGTTGAAACCATCAGGTCTCGCTGCTCCCAGAGGCTCTTGATGAGAAGTTGACTTCGTTCAGGGGTGAAGTACCCTTCCTGTTTGGGCTGATCATCCACCGTGATGCTGAGTTCTAGGCTCCAGAAAGCAAGATCGACGAATCCTCTCCCCAAATCCATTTCATTTTGCAAAATGGATATAGCCCTAGACACCAAGGCCGGCGTGACGTCGATGTAGCCTTTGCTTTTCTGGTGCAACCGGCTCATCGAAGCGATGAACGAGTCTTGTTGGCCCTCCTGATTGAGTAGGCCAGTCAAAGTTCCAAGCGTGAGGACCTGAAGTATCAGGAGTCCATAGGCCCGATCGAACATCTTGTTGTGTTTTTGTTCTTTGTTATCCCTGATACAAGCGGAGGTGGAAGAGAATAAGAAAAACAGCTCACCTGATATTGTTGCAAGTATGCCTCGATCCCCATAAGACACTTCGCAACGAACAGCTTGGTAGGTATCAGATCTAGTATCTGAGGATAGAACGGTATGTATAAAATTGTATTCAGAATGCGGAGACTAGACCCAGAATTCTTCGCAAGCATGCCGCCCGTTCTGAGATCAAAGGGACAGAATGAGAATAACGCCTCCTCAACTTCTTCGAGTGTTGGAATCGGCTCGGAGAATTGTTCAATGTGATCCAGGTAGAGATCAAGACGCGCGTCCTGTCGATCCATTAGTGTTCTGTTTGCCATTTTGTACTAAATTGAAAACTGGAGACGCGTCGTTGAGGTCAGCGCACTTGAGGTCACGATCACGTGAGATGAGCGGCACTTCAAAGCGGGCCCGCGAGGTGTACAAGGTAACTTAGATTTGGCCTCACAAAGTGGTTTGAGTGAAGAATTTGCTTGTGAAAGTATAATGAGCTTAACTGCCAGTAGATTGACTCAGATTCTAGTCTATCCGGAGACCTACCGCACACGTACAGCACATCAAAAGGGTGCGGAAGTTGGCGCATTCGTATTTCCGTGAATCGCGGCTTTGTGTTCTAATAACTGATGGGACTCTACAGCGTATGTTGGTTGCACTATCGATAGTTGAAACTTAATGAACGAATAGTACCACGGGCCGGGGTCAGTTTTTTATTTAATCGGCCAGCTTGTTGTTTCAGAAATGATTTCAGATCACTGAGCGAGGTCATTACATTAAGTATAATCGAGTAGAAAACGCCTTTCGCCGTTGATTCAAGGCTTGGTATGCGTCCGTGAATGACGTACCCAATCCCTATTCAACGTGATTATTCGTTAGGTGTCACACCCTACATGAGAACGAGAACACTCACGCTCTTTGACACCAGCTGCTACAATAAAGAGCCGAGAGACAGTCTCCACACACGAGCTGCTCCACACCACAAACAGAATGGCCGGAGCATCCGCCATACAAACACCAATTACGTTGGCGGTGTTCCTGCAGTTTGGTAAGATACCCAAATGCTGTCCCTAACTCCACCCAGACCGACACGAACTGGTTGACGTAGGTGTGTAGTGGCCCGCCGGGCTTGAAGGTGTATAGCAGTTGGCCGGCAAAATCAAACACCCTCACCCAGTCTTCGTACGATTTTTGGTCAATGGGACGCAGCAGTGCAGAACAGGCTGAAAGTCTGTTGGCGAGATCCGAGAAGAGTAGTAGCATCTGTGAGGCCGCTTCTTGTTCGGAAGATAGCTCCTTGTCTAAGGAGGAAAAATCGCTCGGTGCGCAAACCAGTGAGAAGGAAGTGACAAACCTGTACGAGCACTGTTTAAAGTAGCATTCGCCCACCGGCGCATAGGCATTAGCGCCAATCTACCGCACCAATCAATGAAATCAACATCATATAAGACCTTCAAAGCGGCTGGAACGAGAGGTCGGAGGTTTCTTGAAATTTCAGCCGCTACAACAAGCTCTCTATAATAGGATACTCGCTTAGCGACAAGAATTATCACATCGCACCGTATACTCACTTAAGCATGACCACGGGTCCTGGCCCATACGTCGTGATATCTCTCCACGGTGACGCATCTTTCTCAGGGAGCAAGAACTCCCGCCAGAAGAACTCAAAGCCAGCCTGCATCACAGGCGTGACCAGTTCGTAGGCACCGTTAACCTTTACGGCAGCTGTGAACTGATATAGCATGAACCCGGAGTGCCTAGCGAAAAATAATGAGATTGGCTGTTGATCGCTAGGAGATAGTCGTCGTGCAAGTAGGTCGGCCATTGCGCGGTGGTCTTTGCGGCAGATTGATACGAGATGGGACTGTCCATTCGAGATGCATTGACCCTGCACAACTGAACATTCGTCCTGAACGGCTACGAGAGAGTATCGTGCTAGAAGATCTACTGAGTGATATATAGAAAGTCGAACACTATCAAAAAAAAAAAAAGCAATAGATATTAACTTGTAGATATCCTGGCATCATGTACTCACTCGCTCTGAGTGAGCTGGGGATTCTTTAGTGCGTTTGCGCTAATAACAAGCAAAACGGTAGCAAACCCTGGCACGGGACTTTGCGCAAAGGTCGACAGCATTATGTCTCTCTGCTCCCAAAGCAGAGACAAGAGAAGCCAACATCGTTCAGGAGTGAAGTATCCTTCTTGCTTCGACTGGCCATCTATTGTAATGCTGGACTTTCGGCCCCAGAAAGTAAGGCCGGTAAATCTCCTCTCCGAGTTCATTTCTTCTTGTAAAACATTTGCCGCTCGGACTACTAATATCTTTGTGGCGTCAAGCTTGCCCTCATTCCCCCATTTCCACTGGCTTGTCAATCGGATGAGTGTGTCCAGCTGGCCCTTCTGGGCGAGTACGCCAGTCATATTGCCGAGAGAAAGAACCTTCAGCATCAAGAGACCAGATGCTAGATCAAAAAGCTTAAATGGTTGTTAAAGCCCAGCATCAGCAAAGAAGGGCTCAAAACTCGCCTGGTGGCGCTGCAAGTACTCCTCAATTTTTATCAGGCACATGGCGACAAAGAACGGATTATTTATGAGACCCAATGCTTCCGGATAATGCGGCAGATATAGAATCCTATCCAATACCCGGAGACTAGAAACCGATTTTTTGACGAGCATGTCGCCTGTTCTAGGGTCGAAGGGACAGAATGCGTTGATTGCGTCTTCGATTTCTTCGATTGTTGGAAGAGACCCAGAAAACTGTTCCAGGTTATCCAGATAAAAATCCAGTGACACGTCAGGTTGATCCATTACTGTGCTAGCTTGTTGGGTTCCGGTAGAGTTCAAATCAAAGATGTGTTGTTGAAGTTGGAGCGCTCCAACGACACTCACGTG
>MU132185.1:292971-303024 GCA_015039395.1 Ceratobasidium sp. AG-I
CTATTCGCTCGTCCATTTACTCGTCTTGCCACTCGATACATCCGCCGTCGCCAAGTCTCTTACACTTTAACAACGTCCTTGAAGAGGTTGTGACATTGTAGAGCAAGCTTTTCCGTATCTCGTGGCACAATCCGCTCATCGCTGTTATCGCGTGGCGTAACTCCTACATCATGTCCGCTTCCCGCCAACAACCATCTCGCGCTAGCCGACACTCCCTGCAAACGGGACCGGAGCGCATCAACGAGCAGTATCGAACTGCTTCCCGCGCACAGTCTAACCGAACGCCAGAAATCGCAATCACCCGGGTCGACTCAGGCCCTATCGCATCACCTACCGCACAAAGGATTATCCCTCCGCTAGTGGTCCCAGGAGCATACAACACCTCCCAGGACCAGGCAGGCCCTAGCCACCGGACCACCATTGAAGTCGTGACTGACCCCGATGAACCAACCATACGTCAGCCAGAACCAGGGGACATGTCTGTCCTGCCAAACTCGCCGCGCCCAGCCCAACGATCTATACCAATATTCGCCCAGCCTGCTCAGGTGGATCTACCACCATCAAACGAGGGGTCAGCCGTTGCCATACACCCGTTAACGGGCACACACATCAATCGTCCTGTACGAGGTTATCCGGGTGCACGAATGGTCGGTGCACCAACCACAGCATCAGCACAGAGCACTATAAGCCTGCGTTCGCCCCTTATAGTCGACATCCCCCCTTCCGAACCGGGTTATGGCAACAGCCGAGCGCACTCCCAAATCGAACCACCTTCACAGCAAACCTCAGTCTTTAATCCGCAGCAAGAGGGGCAGGGAAATGCAAATCTTTATGCGTTCATGCTTAGACAGATAGAAGATAACCTATGCCAGGAGCTAGGGGCTAGACTTATGCCCCTTGCAGAAACAAATCGCTCCGTCCAAGCAGTGCAACGTACAGTAGCAGAAGCTATGGATCGTATTGCCCGGCTAAACGAAATCGAACAAAACGCCAACAACGAGCTCACCCTCATCAGGGGAAACAGTCAACAAACCCGCACGGAGGTCGAATACGTCAGCAACCAGATGCGCGGCCTACTCAACAACATCCAACACATAGAACGAGTCCAACAGGAGCAGGGGGAGGACATAAGGCGGATACTGGACAACATGGATCACTTCAACGAGCGACTGGCTAATCTCAACGTCCTCATACAAGAGGAGGTGGGGGGACTACATGAGCAATTACAGGCGCAAGGAGGCTTCAACCCCCAGGGACACTCCACCTGGAGAGACGTCCCTCGTCTGGAATCACAACGTTCCATTAGGAGAACACCCTCTCCACGCCGACCTAGTCCTGCGCGAAGAATTCCGTCGCCACACAGGTTACTTCCAAGGCAAGAAGACGAAGAGGTACACATCCCCAAAGATGCCAGGCAAAAATGCCCAGAACCATTCAGCGGAAAGAAGGGGAGCGAGGCAGAAACCTTCATGCTGTGTCTCGAGATGTTCTTCGACGAATATCCTACAATCTATAGCGACGACTGGCGAAGAATCAAGAGACTCCTCTCAACCATGAAGGAAGGAACCAGTGCTTCTACCTGGGCCAAATCGTTACTACAACGGATCTGAGCAGGCGATTGGACCGGGCCCCTAGCGTCATGGGAGGCCATGCATCGAGCTTTCAATACCGCCTTTGGCAATCCGAACAAACGCAATAAAGCTATAAACGACATTCAGGAACTCACCCAAAAGGGTTCAGCCCAACAATACGCCACTGCCTTCCGAATCATTGCACAAGAACTCGACTGGCCGGAACGACCACTTATCGATGTCTTCGTCCGTAACCTAAAGCCTCATGTCCGGAACGAGCTTCTCAAACTCTCGCTGTCTGGGATAGACACCGATGCTATGTCACTAGACGAATGGATCGAACACGCCGTCAAGATGGATGACGTATTGTACGAGGGAAGGAAGGGACAGGAGGCAAGCTCAAGCAAGAGGGCGTTCTCAGGAAAGGCTGCCAATACGGAGGACGAGAAAAAGCCAAAACGATTCGGAACCAAGGACTGGGTCTCCGAACAAGAGATCACCCTACGCAACAAGGAGCGCCGCTGCTATCGATGCGGCAGTAACAGACATCAAAAAGCCGAGTGCCCAGACAAATACCTCAGCAACAAATACACCCCCAAGGCCACAACAGGAAAGCAGGGAACGATCGAGGAAGTCAAAGGAGAAACCTCCGAATCGGAAAACGCCTAGGGCCCTCTGCCTCCGTGTCAGACTATGCCCAAAATTCCAAAAACCTTGTATACTACCTAAAAATGTCGAACAGTGCTCCCATCTGGTATACAACGGTCGAAGGAATCACGGAAGATATCAAAACTCTTATTGATTCAGGCTCGTCTCGCAACTTCCTCGACTCTCGTTTCGCAAAATCAAATCACATCTCCCTCATCCCACTCCAAAAAACGCGCTCAGTCATTGCTATTGACGGAAAGGAAATCAAGAATGCCATCACACATAAAGCAATTCTATCTATCAACATTGCGGGCCACACCTTCAAACAGAGGTTTTACGTTATGCCGCTAGGGGACGTCGATGCTATCCTTGGGATGTCTTGGCTCAAGGAAGCCAAGCCCGTTATCCAGTGGGATACCCTCACTATTGCATTCCCGGGAGATCCACCAGAAGGGAAGACGGCCAGTGTCAAAACAGTGGGGTTGGGAATACCTGTCGAGTTTATGGCCTACAAGGACGTATTCGACGAACAACTATTTGCAGCGTTACCTCCACATCGGGAGGGATTTGACTGCGCTATCGAGTTTAAGGAAGACGCCGTCCTACCCCGCCCTGCTAGACCTTTCCCTATGTCCGATGGCAACTCTCTCAAGTTTGCGGAAGAACTAAAAATACAAATGGATCAAGGGAAGCTGCGTCCCTCAACATCAAAAGTGGCAGCAGGAGTCTTTTACGTTCCCAAGGCGGATGGGGGCAGTCGACTGGTAACCGACTATTGCAAAATCAACGACATAACCAAAAGCGATCAGTTTCCCCTCCCTTCTCAGGTCGATCTGCTGGAAAAAGTGCGAGAAGCAAAGATCTACTCAAAACTGGATCTACGACAAGGCTTCAACAACATACGTGTAAAGAAAGGGGACGAATGGAAGACGGCCTTCCGGAACAAAAACGACTTCTATGAGTACACTGTCATGCCTTTCGGATTAAAAAACGCTCCCGCTGTGTTCCAATGGTTCATGAACCACGTTTTCAGGGACTTAATAGACGTATACATGGTTGTCTACCTGGACGACTGCCATGACCCACCCTGTTTTCTCGTGGCTTGTCCTTTCTTTCTCGTGGCTCATGACCTGAGTCATTTCCTTGGCTGTGCTTTCCTTTTTGTCTGACTCGCTGCGCGCTCTTCAGACGCTGCCTCGTTTTGTATGACTCGCCACATGCCTTATGCTGTGCAAGTCTGACTCGATGTACGCTCTTGTTGTGTTTGGGCTATACGCCCTATGTCTATATATTCGAGCCTGAGCAAGCCTGGTTTACCCAGCTTGCTCTACACTCGTCGTTTACCCTTTTCTATTAGGCTCTTCAGCCTCTAGCGCCCTTTACAAACCTACCTAAGACAACCGTCTTATCGCCGTCGTCAGTCTCTTCGCTTAACTCGTTCATCTATATCACTCGCCGTCGCCACTCGATACGTCCGCCGTCGCCAGTCTACTACACATCCGCAACATCTTAGAAGAGGTTGTGACAACGACATCCTTATCTATTCAAAGAACCGCGAGGAGCATACCAAACACGTCCAGGAGGTCCTAAGGCGACTGCAGGAGAATCACCTCTTTCTCAAGCTGTCGAAATGCTGTTTTTATGTCACCAGCGTGACCTACATCGGAATAGTTATTAGCCCTGAGGGCGTCTCTATGGAGAAGGAAAAAATCAAGGTGGTTCTAGAATGGAAGGCACCAAAGAAAATCAAGGAGTTGCAGGCATTCCTAGGGTTTGCGAACTTCTATCGTCGTTTTGTTCGAAATTTCAGTTCGATTGCCAAACCCCTTACAACGCTCACAGGAAAGGACGTGCCTTGGGAGTGGGGGAAGAAACAGCAACAGGCATTCGAAAAAATCAAGGCGGAGATAACCAAGGATCCCGTGCTGGTACACCCTAACCCCAGCCTACCGTACATACTCGAGACCAACGCCTCTGGGGTGGCCATGGGAGCTGTGCTCAGTCAGAAGCAAGCGGATGGGTACTACCATCCAATCGCGTTTATGTCACAGAGCTTCAATGCGGCCCAACAGAACTACGATACGCACAACAAGGAGCTTATGGCCATTCTGGTGGCTTTCGAACATTGGAGACTGTTCCTTGAGTATACGGAACACCCCATTACGGTTTACACCGACCATCGTAATCTGGAATATTGGAAGGACGCCAGGGAATTCAACAGAAGACACACTCAATGGTACCAGTTCATAGCCTCGTTTAACTTCCACATTGTCTACCGGCCCGGAAAGATGTCTGACAAACCCGATGCTCTATCAAGACAAAGCGACCATGTGGACATTCCGAACCCAAAGCAAATCATGTTGGAGGAGGAGAGGTTTATCGGGTTCAAGGCGGAGCTTGCATCGGATATTGTGTCTCTGATCAGAGATGCACAGGAGGATGACGAGACCCTGGAGACGCTCATCACCAGTGTCAAAGGAAAGGGTAGCCTGCCGCCTTCCATCAGGAAGCAATACGACATTTACGAGTGGACTAGCGAACTACTGTGGCGGGATGGGAGGATTGTAGTACCCAACGACAGCGAAATACGCCTACGGTTATTAGAGCAGCATCATGACTCCCCCTCGGCAGGACATCAAGGCCAGACACGGACGTTAGACCTTTTGTCAAGAACGTACTATTGGCCAGGTATGAAGCAGAGCGTCAACCACTTTGTCGACTCATGCGAAGTATGCCAGCGAAGCAAGGGTCACAAGGTGTGGGTACCAGGGAAACAACCAGAGTCGCCAAGCAAACCCTGGGAGGAGATCAACTACGACTTCATCGTCAAACTTCTGCTGTCAAACGGTTTCGACAGCATCCTTGTGGTAGTGGACAGATTCTCACGCCAAGCACACTTCATCCCCTGCAACGAGACCATTAATGCCGAACAGCTAGCCGAGTTGTTCATACGAGAAGTATGGCGTCTGCATGGGCTTCCCAAACGTACGATATCAGACCGCGGTTCCACTTTCAACAGTCATTTCCTCAGAGCCCTGTACAGCAAATTGCGCATAACACCGGACTTTTCCACCGTGTATCACCCGGAGACGAATGGACTTGCGGAGAGAACAAATCAATGGTTGGAAGGGTTCCTTCGAAGCTTCTGCAACTATGACCAGAACGACTGGTCTACATGGCTTCCAATTGCAGAGTTCTGCCACAACAACCACACCAACTCTGCCACGGGCAAGACTGCATTCGAAACCATCTACGGGCTGCACCCGAGGTGGGACACAGAGGCTGTAGAGACGCTTACACCCGAGGCCAATCGATTTGGCGAACACCTGGAAAGGGTGTGGGACGAGGTCAGGGCATCAATGGAGTACCATAAGGCTAGAGAGTCGGAGCCTGCGCAGCACAAAGTGGGGGATAGGGTCTGGTTAGTAACCACAAACATCAAAACCCGTCGCCCAACGAAGAAACTGGACGACAGGAAGATCGGACCTTTCCGAATATCCAAGCGCGTATCGTCACATGCGTACCAACTCGACCTTCCGAAATCCATGCGCATACACAACGTCTTCCACGCAAACCTACTCCTTCCATTCCATGCGGATAACGAATTCCACCGGTGACAGATAGCTCCGCCGCCGATTGTCACAGAAGGAGGGGAGGAGGAATACCTGGTGGAAAAAATCGTATCATGGAAACGCACCAGGAATGGCTTGTGGTACCTCGTGCGATGGGCAGGCTATGGCCCTGAAGAAGACACGATGGAGAGAGCGGAGAAGATTGCTGAATTGACCGATGTCATGGAGTCATTCCTCTTAGAACACCCAGGAGCGCCAACCCCGACAGGCTACAAGCGTATAAAAGAGACCAGCGGGAAAGCTTCAGACCTCACCAGCAGCACCCCACTCGCTAAAACAACTTCAAACCTCCCTCATATGCCTTTTTGTCCTATTCAGAAATGCCTGCCTCTACCAGCTGGAACGCCTCCGCTCGGTCTATCGCCCTCGCTCACTACGCCGCCCGAGGGGAAATGCCCCCCGCCTCACACCAGCGACACCCCTGGGGCTACGTCGAGCCCTTCGAGGTGGCGCGCCGCATCGCCCGGGGCATTGACCCCACCGCCCGTCTCGACTACATCCCCTACGGCGAGCGAGGGATGTGTGTGTGGGTCAGCGACACAACCTTGCACGACCCGGCACGCGGCGACCTCTTATGGGTTGGAACAGGGGCCCGCCCTAGCAACATCCACGCCCTCCGGCGTACCCGCCTTTTCGTCTGCCAACAATGTGTCGCGGACGACGTCCATACCGTCATCGAGCGATCCCGGGAGCGATGGCGCCATCGCAACAGCGTCCAGTGGACCAGCGAAGGAAGGTGGTACATCGACCACGAGGTTGTCGAACAATGGGTGGTGGACGAGGGACGAAGCTGGGTAGCAGAGGTGGGGGCGTCATGGGAGCGTTGTGTGCAGAAGGAGGATTGGATGGAGGCGTTTGACCTGGTGTTCGCCGGAACAACGAAGCGGGGGGAGCTCAAGGCTTGGCTGGACCAGTGCGCGTGGGATAGGGGAATGGAGGATGTTGGAACCTCGGTGGGGGAACTGGCTTTGGAGGAGGGTGAGGTCAAGAAGGTAAGGATGTTGCCCGGGTATTTTGCCGGTATCCCGCACCCGCACGCGGGATTCCGGCGCCTTTGAGCCCATCCCGCACCCGCACCTGCACCCGCACGCCGGAATGCCGGTTTCTGGCACACTTCCCGCACTTCCGGCATCAAAGTCGCCACATCGCCTTGCAAAGTAGCTCATTAAATGCGCAATAATCTCAGCTATCCGAATATGTACTTAATCCTATGTAAATAAATTGTTCTGGCACTCAAATCACTGAAATACCCGCAAAGAAATATTCTACAAGTGTCGCACTGCGTGTTGGGCCTGTTGTAATGCAATATCCACTAGCGTGAGTTTGTTTATGGGGTTTTCAAATATATGCCGATTTACCGGCAGAGTTTCAGAGGCATCCAATCATGGGATCTAGTCAGACCAGAGTGGTTGCTTGAATAAATCCCCCTTAAAAGTGTTTCTGATTCACAGGAGGAAATTATAGGATTCAGAGTCGTTCACTACTCCAAGTCTTTTCAGATAGGCTATATGGACCACTGTACAGGTTATCTCACTTGCAGCTACTCCATAGCTCAAGCACTAGGACTTGTTTATTTCAATTCAGCAACAGCCAGACACTAGCTAGAGTGTCTCTAGCACAATGAATATCAAGTGTATGAATATTCTGAAGAAATTTCCAGTACTGAAACAAGCCATTCTGAGTGGACTCTACTCATCAAAATCTGCTCAAACCGGCTTAGAAATACTGCAAGCAACAGTTGATGTGAAGTTGTGGCCCCTATGAAGTGTATTCCGCCCATTTACATTGCTTCCAGTGCCCCAACCGGCCTGAAACTTGATATTTAATCTCTTGGGATCCCGGCGTATGTATCGCGCACGAGGGAGCGACATTCTAACAGTCAGATTCCTTAGTCTGTGTGGCGTTTTTCAGGGGTTTTCCCCCCTGTAAGTGTATTTCCCACTTTTTGAGGTCTATATGGATTATATCTGTATATATATGGGCATATTCCGGGAGCTGTGAATTATGCGCATTTTATGGTATAGGTTATATGTATTTGTGGTGGAATTCCGGTACCATCAAAATAGACAAAACCTGCATTCTCCAGTGCTGAGTGTATTTCTGCACGATTGAGACCAAATAAAATGCAAATAAATCGGAAAAAAGTGGGTTGACATGTGTGTAAACAGGTGCGGGGATGGGCGCTTAATGCGCCGGAATTTGCGGGATTCTGGCAGAAATTCCCGCACCAAAATCGAGTTCCCGCACCCGCACCCGCATCGCCGGAAATCGCCGGATGCGGGTAGGCCGGAATTGCTTTTTCCGGCACGCAGGATTCCCGCACGACATCCTTACAAGAAGGAGGCGGTCGACCCGGGGCTAGGTGTTCTGGCCTCTCCGGCTTCGAGCGGGGGGGAGACGAACATGGAGTCGGTGGAGGAGGGGGGGGACATGGATTTAGGTTGGGAGCGTTTGGAGGAGTTCCTGGAGTGTGGGGGAGTTGGTTCCCGCCTCTTGTAAAGGCCGCATTTTCCTTTTTTTTTTCTTTTCCTTTTCTGCTTTGGACTTTTCGCTTGGCCAAGGTCCCCTGTGGCCGGCGCTTTTGGGGGGGTAATGTCATGACCCACCCCGTTTTCTCGTGGCTTGTTCTTTCTTTCTTGTGGCTCATGACCTGAGTCATTTCTTTGGCTGTGCTTTCTTTTGTCTGACTCACGCTGCGCGCTCATCAGACGCTGCCTCGTTCTGTATGACTCGCCACATGCCTTATGCTGTGCAAGTCTGACTCGATGTACGCTCTTGTTTTGTCTGGGCTGTACGCCCTTTATCTATATATTCGAGCCTGAGCAAGCCTGGTTTACCCAGCTTGCTCTACACTCGTCAATTACCCTTTTCTACTTGGCTCTTCAGCCACCATCATCCTCTGCAAGTCATTCAGTAATAACTGTCTTATCGTCGCCGCCAGCCTTTCCGCTCTATTCGCTCGTCCATTTACTCGTCTTGCCACTCGATACATCCGCCGTCGCCAAGTCTCTTACACTTTAACAACGTCCTTGAAGAGGTTGTGACAATCTACTAGTCGCAGCAAGAAGTTCTCTAGATCGATAGAAGAGTTTTAATTAGCAACTTGGAGTAGAGCAAGTCGAATTTGTCACATACTTGAACAAAACCAGAGGCCCAAGCGCAGAGGGCTCGAATTGATTCCAGCATTCCCCTTGTTCTTTGGGAAGCAAAAACGCTCGCCAAAAGAACTTCAAGCCAGCCTCTATAACAGGAACACACATCTCGTAGACCTTTTTGTTGTTTACAGCGTCTCTGAACTGGAGTAGCATGAATGCGGCGTGGCTAACAGAGAGCAAGTCTGTTTGGTCACTGGATGATAGCTGCTGTATAAGGAGTTTGATAGTTGCGCGGTGGTCGTTCAAGTTGACTGGCACGAGGTGGTGGGTTCAGTCTAGCAAGCACTGGCCCTGTAATACAGCGCTTTCCTCGGGAACAGCTACGAGCGTGTACTGCACGATAAGATCTTGTGAACGAGGTATCAAATGCTGAACCCTATTAAAACCGAAGCAAATATTAACCCGCAACTTCCCCAGCACAAACTACTCACTGTTCTCTGTCCATGTTGCATTGTAACTCGAAAGAGCTAATAAGAAGCAAGACCGCAGAAAATCCAGGTGCTGGACTTTGCTCAAACGTTGTAACCATGAGGTCTCGCTGCTCCCAAAGACTGTCCAAGAGAACTCGACTTCGCTCAGCTATGAAATATTGTTGTTTTTTGTGCCGGTCATCTATCGTGGTTCTGCATTCATAGTTCCAGATAGGGAAATTGATGAATCCCCTGCGTGTCTTGGTCTTGTCTTGCAGAATGGATATGGTCCGAGACACCAGAGCTGCTGTCACATCCAACATAGTTTGCCCTTCTACTCTATTTTCAAGTATCGACTTAGTGAACGAATCAAGCTGGCCCACTTGCACAAGTACACCAGCCATAGTCCCAAGAGAAAGAATCTTCAGCATTAGTAATCCATAAGCTTCATCAAAGAGCTTAGGTGGTTGTTATTCCTGGCACTATCAGAGACGAGTAAACGGAAATCACCTTGTGGTCCTGCAGATACTCCTCGATGTCCATCAGGCACTTGGCAACGAAGATCGGGGTAGCCAATAAGAATAGGAGCTGCGGATAGTAAGGCAAGTGCAATATGCTAGCCAAAACGCAGAGGCTA
>MU132186.1:0-19313 GCA_015039395.1 Ceratobasidium sp. AG-I
AGTGCTCATGTAAAGATAACCTGGCGACAGGTTTGACCGGGGCATGAAGCACGCGTGTCATCCCCATTTTACTGGTCAACTAATGCCCGGCCACCTTGAACTTTGATTTAAGCACCCGTATGATTGAGCGCATTCGACTCGGTATCAACTGGAGTTTGAAACAGAATTATTGCAAAACAATGATTTGACTGTGAGCAAACATGGTACAAACAAAGCCCGACCAGCATAGCGCCAATATGATAGCTAGGAGCGAGGCCACAGCGTGTATACAGATGGAATAGAAACATGAAAGGCATACAGCAAGACAAGAAGTTCAAAAAAGCACATATATGCGGACTGAAATCACCCGGAAGTAGCTATGATGCCAAAAACGGGAGAGATGAGCGCATGTGCCCGACGCGGCGAACTGAAAACGCGAGTGGGAAAGAAAAACCAGGGTAAGTGAGTCCGATTTGTAGGATAGGCATTCGACAATATCTTCAATTATTCGGATAGCTGTGTGCCACCAAACATTCAAACCCAACCCGAAACCAATCTGCAGGGCAGATTCGCGAGGTCCGCACGAATATGCGCTACAGATTTGAACCATCGGTAGCGGAGGGCATGCGTCAAAATCAAGGGTACAGTTACGTGAGATGTTTAGAAAGATGACTCACACGAGCAGAAATCGGCCTCTCATTCATTCTGAGGCAAAACGAGCGGGCGTCCGTAGAGCGTTGAAGGAAGACGGGCGGCCTATGTCAGCGTGCTGCCCGAGGTTTCATCGGATCGGCTACGGCTACGGCTATAGGAAATGCAACATTGGCTTTAAGAATAGATGGGTAAAATGGGACTTGGATAGAGCATACCGTATCTTCAAAGAACAGGAGGTGCAAAATGTGAGGTGGGCGAGGAATGAAAGGCCCAATAGGTTAGCTGCCAAGTCAGACAAATCGTTACCACGACCCCGAATGAGGGGATCGAGAAACAGGCCTCCTTAGCCGAGTCATAACAGTTATATCTATGCTAGATGAATATGATTTATTTCCTGATTTCTAGGTCTTGAAAGTTGAACGCACTGGGGAGGGACTCCGATGGGTAGTTTCTAATTTCAAACCAGTGGTCATTTCCAACCCGCGGTTGAGTTTCCGAAAGAAGGTTCAATAGAACGATCCGGTATTTAACACATTGAGACAAGTTTATGTCTGTGTCAGGGGGGCAGAGATCGACCGGACGCGGACCAGAGTATCAAAGTTATTCGCACAGCGCAGGCTCCCCAACTAAGATCGAAAATATTACTTGTATTTAATACGATAACAGCGGGTAGTGTATGTTCCACTCGTGTATAAATAGGGCAAAACCACACCGCATATATGAGTAACTCTCCCTCCATGTCACGCTTCTGGAAGCTGGAAAATAATGCAACACTAGCAGGCGATCACAAAAATTCCCTCTACACACCAAACCAAAATATCAAGCGAATTTGCAACAGAGTGAGAAGTCTAAGCGGTCCTGCTCAGCGCCTGGAGTTGTACTAGCTCAAAGCTATTAGAAATAGGTAAATTGATTAGTAAAATTGATCTAAAGACTGAAAAGAATGAACGTACTATCCACCGCGCAGAGCAAGGAGTTCGTCATGTGTACCAGCCTCGGACACCTTGCCGTCCTTGATATAGTAGATCCTATCGGCGTTCTGGATCGTGGATAGACGGTGCGCGATAGCGATAGTCGTGCGACCCTTTGCGGCGTTGTCCAAAGCGGCCTGAACGACCTTTTCGGACGTCGAGTCGAGGGCAGAAGTGGCTTCATCAAGGAGCAAGATCTTCGGATTCCTTAACAATGCACGGGCAATCGCGATACGTTCTGTTCCCAAACGCTATTAGTACGGCGGCTAATCTCGACACCAATGCTAAATACATACGCTTCTGACCACCGGACAGCTGACTACCCTTGCCTCCGACCTCGGTGTCGAAGCCCTGAGGAAGCGTATTGATAAAGTCAAGAATATTCGCGTCACGGCATGCGTCCTCAATCTCCGCCTGGGTAACCTCCTCGTGGGGCTTGTGGGCACCGAGCAAGATGTTGAAGCGGATGGTACCAGAGTAAAGCGTCTGAAATAGATGATTAGAACCCCAAAACTTCCTCATGAAGGAGCGGGCCTACGGGTTCCTGAGAGACGAGAGCAATGTGCTTGCGGTAGTCTTGAACGTTCAGCTTCGAGATATCATGTCCGTCAAGCTATTTAAGGGCAATCAACGCTTGAATACCAGTTCTCAACTGATCAATAGCTGCTTACAGTAATCCTTCCGGCAAGCGGGTCGTAGAACCTCTCGATAAGCTGAATCACAGTCGACTTGCCACCACCGCTAGCACCGACGAGCGCGATATAGGTTCCAGGCTCAACTACAAGGTTCAAATTGCGCAAGACACGGACACCAGGGCGGGTAGGATACCGGAAGTGAATATCCTCGAGAATGACCCGACCACGGGCCTCGGGGAGAGGCTGGCCCTCGGTAGACTCGGCATCAATCTCGGGGGTCGAATCGAGTAGGTTGATGATGTCGTTGGCGGCACCTTTGGCGGCGGACATATCGGGGACGAACATGAAGACATTTCCGGCTTGGATGGAACCGAAAGTGGTACTCTGAAATCCAGATTAGTATGTGTATGCATAGACGGAGGGGCCAAACTCACCATGAGGCAGATGAAGAAGCTTGTAGTCGAGTACTCTTGGGACCCAACCAGCTTCGTGCCATACCAGAAAACCAGTGCAATAACGAAGAAAACCATAGACTGGGACAAAGCATAGAAAGCATTGCTGTAAAGCGCAGTACGGTTGGAACGAGCCAGAGGACCTTCAAGTGATCGACTGTAACTGTCGAGGCAGTCCTTCTCGCGAGTGAGAGAAGCGACGGTCTTGATCGCACCGGCTGCCTCGCAAGCAACCTGAGCGGACTCCTCATGAGCTGCCTTGTTGGATTGATCTTTGAGAACGACGACACGCTGAAGCAGGATGTTAGAGGAATAACCACACGCAATCAAAAAGTAAAGACCCACGAGACGGATGTAACCAGCGGAGACGACAAGGGGAATGCAGACAATCGCAACAAGCGCGAGTTTCCAGCCGTATGCGAGACCAATGGCGGAGCCACCAATCAAGCAAGCAATACTCTGAACGATAGCGCCAAAGGTGGCACCAGCGAGACCTTTGACCTTCTGGGGGTTGTCCGAGAGCGAGACGGTCAGGGCACCAGTCTTCGTAATACAAGTTAGCAAAGCATAAGAAATGGGCATACTAAAGACATACCGAATGCTTGTCCTCGTCGAACCACCCGATATCCTGCCTCAAAATCGCACGAAAGCTTAAAGTCCTGAGCTTGTTGGTCAACCTCGCAGAAACAATACCGAACACAAAGTTCTGGGTTCCAATCGCGAATGCCGACAAAATCGCAATGATGAAGAACCTGCTCGACAAACCACAGATCCGGTCAACCACACCACAGACGTCAAGTAAATATAGAAACTGACCAGAGAGCGTTACGATCACCCGAGTGTCTCTTGGCCGCATTCCCGTCGAGTGAGAAGCCGTTGAGAGTATGCGCATACACAATACCCATAGCCGGAAACACCATGCCAGTGGCAACAGCCGCGCAGCATCCCCATACGTACAACCACTTACTGTCCCGGTTGATGGCACCCATGCGTTTAAACAAGTACCAGAAGCCGTGATCCGTCGTACCATAACGGGGCTCGTCATCCTTCCCGCGTGCCGAAAGGATCTCAGAAGCGAGCGAACGAGTGCCGGTGGCGGTGCGCTTGAGAGGCTCCATATCTTCCACAGGAATGTCGACGTGTTTGGAAGTAGGAATTGTAGGAGCCTGGGCGGCATGGTCGCCATCAGAATCAAGCGAAAGCACCTCCTTCTGTTCCTCTTCGCGTAATTTTTGAGCTTCGACAAGAGCTGTATACGAACCGTTCGGGTTAGACAGGAGCTGGTTGTGGGTACCTTGCTCGAGAACCATGCCATCGCCCATCACGTAAATCATGTCCGCATCCTTGATAGTAGACAACCGATGCGCAATAGTAACCGTCGTGCGACCGGCAGCAGCCTTGTCCAAAGCATCCTGAACAATCCCTTCAGACTGGGTATCGAGCGCCGAAGTAGCCTCGTCGAGGAGCAAGACCCTAGGATCGGAGACAATAGCACGCGCGATAGCGATACGCTGCTTCTGACCACCGCTGAGCAAGAACCCGCGCTCGCCGACCATGGTATTCCAGCCCTCCGGAAGACGCTCGATAAACTCGCGGGCGTTCGCACGTTCGCACGCTTCGGTAACCAGTTTGCGACGCTCAGCCAGGGCAGCTTCCTCGCCACGTTCGCAACCACGAATGATCCACTCGTGCTTCCCTCCAACAAGGCCATGAGCGACGTTCTCCTCGATGGTAGTAGCAAACAAAACGGGCTCTTGGGATACAAGCCCGATCTGAGAACGGAGCCAGCGCACATTCAGGTCCTTCAAATCAACCCCGTCGAGATGAACCGAGCCAGACAGAGGGTCGTAGAAGCGTTCGACGAGGGCCACGATGGTGCTCTTGCCGGAACCGCTAGCACCAACGAGCGCAGCAGTCTTCCCAGCCGCGAAGGTGAGAGTGAGGTCCTTAAGGATGCGAACGTCCGGACGAGAGGGATAGTCGAATTTGATGTTGCGGAGCTCGATCTTGCCAGGTCCGGGAGTCTCGGGAGCAAGACCAGCGGTAGAGAGAGAGTCAATGGGAGGAACACGATCGATGGTCTGAAAGAGTTTTGCGGCCGCTCCGCAGGCTTGAGCGATAGCCTGTTGCTCAGGGGCAAGCATGGCAAGCGAGAACGAGCCCATCAAAATGGCGATGAATACGTTGACCACAGTTCCCGCGTCGGCTAAAACCTATGGGTAAGTGATAGTAGGATGATTCGGATGAATGCGACTAACCATGTCCTTGGATGATGAGCGTGGTACCGAAGCTAAACGCTAACCCATATGCGCCGTAGATAACAAAGAAAAAGATGCCAAGACCGCAGCCCTGGATAGTTGAGGCCTTTATGTCCATGTCGCAAGCCTTACTGATGAACACGTCGTAGCGACTAGCGAGGGTCTTTTGGGTACCGAAGGCATGCGCAGTGCGAACCGTGGAAATCACTTCCTCAGCCATGGTACCTCCACCAGAGCTGATAGCTTGAAGAGAAAGCTGCATATAGGTAGAAACGAACTTGTTCATGACACCGCCGGTGATAGCCATGCACGGCAGCATAGCGGAGAGAGCAAGCGCGAGGCGCCAGGAGCGAATGTATGCAACTAAACACAGGCATTGAGCGATAATCACAATGATCACGAGTGGGACTTACTAATAAAACCGGCGACGAAAGCACCGAGGTAACTAACAACCAGGGGGACCTTTTCAGATATACCTCGTTGGACGAGATGAGTGTCGGACTGGATGCGAGTGGCGACTTCACCAGCGCCGAGGTTATCGAAGTACGCAATATCCTGACGCAAAACGGCCTGGAGATAATTCTCGCGAATGCGCTTCGAGTTGACCTCGCCAGTGTAGATCCAAAAGTACATGTAGATGAAAGTGCATACGAACATGCCAATGCCTGTGGGAACAAAGTTGAGTGTGTTTCCCGCCCAGTTATACATTCAATACTCACCGATGAATGTTAGGTATAGGGCATTCTTTGCCGCCTGGTCCTCAAAGGCATTGCGAGCAGCATCCAATCCTTGGCCAGACCTAGCCGCGATAGAGAAATCAATGAAGTTTTGGATAAGGCGACCAAACAGCAGGGACATGAGAGGCTGCGTAGCGCCTATGTAACATTATACATTTAGCGAAGAACAATTGTTCAAGAAAGGGCACTCACCTGCAGCCACAGCGGCCACAAGACCTATAGCATTGAGAGTGAGTTCGAAGGGGGTCGAAAAGCGGAAGAGGCGGGTGAAGCCAACAGGGGGAATATCAGGTGGTGAGTTTGCTGCTGCGGCGGTCTCAACTTCCAACGCCTCCTTTTTCTCCTTGATATCCTCCTGCTTGCTGCGTCCAAAAAACTTGCGCTTTGGGTAAGCGCTGGGTGGCGGGCTACCAACGGTGCTTTGGTCGCCGCTCATTCGTTTCTCGTTGTCGGCCATGACAAGCTCGAGTGTAAGGGATAAAAGGGAGGAGCAGTAGAGTCATATCCGGTGCTTGTTCCTCTTTTATAGAACCCATGTCCTTGATCTGCTATGCGGGGACCGCTGCTGATCTAGCCAATCGTATCACCCAACTCACGTGATATCCTGCGCGCACACCCACGTGATATCCACCGCGCGCGGCTTCTTTCGTTTAGTATGGCCGTTCTCTGATCGGGGTTGGCGGCAGCCCTTCCGCGCTTGAGAGAGGAATGACTCGGTTGACGCGCGCATACACCTATTGTTGCAAAATCCTTGGCCTCGCATCACGGAGTAACACCCATTCTTGGCCCACAAGCATAGCGCTCGCGTAGTCCTCGCACCAAGGATGCAGGTGACCCAATCGCTCGTCTCTGCTGCTCGGCCGGCCACTGACGTGGCTACGGCTAGCTAATGCACGACGATTTTGGTGTGTGTACGCGACCTGCAATAACCACCCACGCTTCACTAGCAAACCTCAGCCTTTGTTACAGGAACCTGTGCCGCAGTTACAGTGGGTCTTTATCGGCTATCGTCGACGCGCGTCCCCCCAGAAAGCGGCAATCAACGATCTTTCCTTATGTGAAAGTGGCCACATGCCTTCCTAACTAAATTCTAGTGTCTCCTGATTATGTCATACGCCTTTTTCCAGCCTTCCAGATGATAAGCTCGAAGCCGCCGCTACCGCTACCGCTAATGCACGGCTTTTACACGTGGGCGAACCCAATTCTGGATGGCTGTCGATCCATTGTGTCACGATAGTTCGTGGGAGATGGTCCGTTGATCGACCGGTTCGGAGAAATCTCCCGCGTACCGCGATCTGGCGCGATGGATAGGGCGAGCGCGCAGCGAATCATAATAGGGGCAGTCATAGTTGGTCGATTCTACGGTCGATTCTGGACGCGATTGTGCATTTTACTATGGTTTTGGCCCAGAATCGACCGCAGAATCGGCCACTGTGACTGCCCCTAATTACCGCCTTCTATTTTGGGCGTATACTATTTCAGTGGTAGGTGTGCTGTTGCTGGACGATTGAACAGTCAAGTATGTACTTGCATGATTGGGGGTTGGCGAAGGCATTGTGCGGTCGACTAAGATGCACTTCAAGAGCCGAGTCTTGAGGAGAGCAACAAACTTAGACCTCGTCAAGAAAGGACTAAGCTATAAAAAGCCAAAGAGTGAATTGGCGGGCTGCTCGGCGTATTCTAGCTAAACTGGACAACGAAGATTAATCAACACCTATCACCAAAGCAAATGAGGGTGAGCATCAATACGAGAGATAAGGAACATGGGCTCCAGTAATTTGTATGGTCCGCAGCGGAATAAGTGGCTAACCAAGAAAATGCGGGCCCTATGCAGGCCCTATGTAGGGTGGCGTCACATGTATTCAGCCTGGATACCGGTAAATTGTGGGACTGGTGTCCGGGGTTAAGGAACTTCATGGTACGCGGTCCCCCGGTAATCCTGTGGTTATACAACGGTGCAGGTATGGTACAACGCGGAGGTGGTGTAGCTGAATTTGAAATCTATCGTATGGTAGTACCATTGGTAGCGCTATCAGTGGTAGAATCGAGCCTCACCACGGAGCACCACCGGGCTTGCTCATCCTTATCTGACTGGTGATAGCCCGCCATATTCTGATGTCTACTGCGACTAGGTTTGAAAATGCTGTGGATTGACTAGTAAGTATTCTCCTAGGTGCTCGTCGTGTCTTCAGCAATCCTATTTCGTATTCTTCACATTATAAAATCCTTTTCTCGGGTGCACATGTCACCTACCTGTGCGGAGCAGGTATCCTTCGCGGGTTGCTTCAAAGTAGGCCGCCTACAGCATAATATGACATCTCGGATGTAACACGGCCCTCAATTATTAGTCTTCCATCGAGTGCCTTATTATCTATGCTTGACAAGCCAAATTGGGAGAGCAATTATTAAGTTTTTAGTAATTTCATACTTCCCAATGTGGTGGTAGCACACGTAAAAATAAGTGCCTCGTACGATTTGGTTCACCGTGCCTCACGCCACAGATCCAGCTACCATACGGTGGATTTCAAATTGTAAGTTAACTCGAGGAGCGCCGCCTTGCGCCACACACCTTGCCGGTCGGGCAAGTCCTATCTCAACGATAGATCACAAGGTGGCTGCGCTTACAATGGTTCTGGGACTTTGTGCTTCCTCGACTCCTGTCAGACGAGCCATCGCCATTGACAGGCTGCGGCAGGCCACGTGTGTGATATACCATTTACACATACATCCCCTTCTACCATATCTTGTTACTGTGTAAATAACGCCACCCAATTATGAGTCAATCAACTTATGTTTCCGTGCCTGATCCAATGCAAGCAAATTATACAAACAAAATATGCATTAGTCGACTTTCAAGCCCTATACACGTAAGCGTTGGCCTTTCCGAAGTTTATGCACACCCTTCAGATGTAGCTAGATAATTCAGCACAACACATCGTCTTGTCCCGCCACCTACCCAGCATCAGAATTCTTCGTGTCCCTTGACAAGCGAGCCGCTGATAGTGAATTCAAAGCCCAAGAATGGTGTAATCGAAGACTGTGGATAATACTTCATGCATGATTTACTTATAAGGCCATCCGCTACATACTGGTATTGAATCGATGCAAAACACCCCACTGCATGCCTTCACAAGCTCACAGATTTGACAGTCTGTCGCCAGATACTCGGCAAAATCCTCCTTAAGTGAAGGAGCACTCTGGAGCACTCTGGAGCAATGACATGCTCTGGATTACGTAAGAGCTGAAGGAGCACGCGCTGCTGTGCTCCAGAGCGCTCAGCATTTTCACAGCAGATTGCATATGTATAGACCGCTCTGTGGTTTGATCATGCTTTCGTGGCTGTTCGTCGGGCCCTATCAGCCCCATCTACTTTCCTGCATATATCCTAGCACGATATTATGCCTCACCCGTGCCTGACCAGCTATACACATTCACTTTTATACCTGTTTCCTCGCTTTTTCTGGATCTCTAATATCTATCACCGTTTTCCCCTCCTCTATATTGAAAATCTCAACCTGATAGTTCATTCGGCCGTGAGAATCGGTGATAAATGGGCGCTGCCATTATTAGCGATGTCTCAAAGCAGCTCGTTGATCCATTTTAGTCAAACATCATCCGACTAAACTGGGGGAGCGACCGCGACTATAGTCAAGCACGCATCGGATATGATGTCATGAAAGGACATATGCGGGAAAGTCGGTGGGGCTGGTAGGGACCGCCGGACATCCATGTAGAAACAAGACATTCCGAATCAACCAGATATCACAGATTCTATAGTGACAGTGAAGGCATAAGGCCTTTTATACATGTAACTAGATAATGTAAATACGTGTTCCACACGTATTCACTACTATACAAAGTAAGATATACACGAGTCAGAGAACATGAGAGAACAAGAGGTACACGTTTACATGACTATATGCGGATGACTGAGAGCTTATCCTCAACAATCCACGAAGGTTTGATCAAACCGCAGGGCGGCCAATACTTATGAAATCTGCTGCAATTGGAGGCACATAAGTGCTCCAGAATACTCCAAATCCACTGGAGCAGCTGGAGCCACTCCCCGGATCCGGAGAACCCAGGAACTAAGGGGGATTTTGCCGAGGTATAACACAGTTTCAGTAGTATTCAATGCATATACGTTGCAGGGGCTGCCAGGATGATGGGTTGGCATAAATTCTAGTCGATTATGGCTTTCTATGGGATCTCGTGGCGGAGATAACTGCATGTTATTACTCCTCTCAATTTGACATGAATGATGTGCTGTTTATTCGACACATATATACCGGTTTCTGATCTTATTCAATGGTTGGATAGATGAGCTCAAGCCAAACGCCGGCCAAACGCGCATGATTTGTGTTTCGTTATCCAGTTCCTGTACACACACCAATCTGAGTGGTGATAACCAACCGTAGATTCACAACATAATGCGAGTATTTGAGCATGCATCGAAGCTAATTTTGAGAACCCGGGCTCTGGCCAATTCCTACATTTGCCGACTATGTCAAGACAACTACAATAGTATTAATTGATGACTCCCAAGAAATGTTAGAAAGACACTGAATGATTACCACACAAGCCTGGATGTTCTGAGAAGGATAGACATGATATGTCCTCAAGATCTCATGCAATTACCTGGCCAAAACTTCGTCATTAGTTTAGAAAGGCTCATTAAGTACAGCCGTAATAACATAGAATTACAGCTACACAATTCAGATGAAAGATAGAAGGCATGGTCAAGACACTGTGTCAACAAAAAGAAATATATATAAATTTTCGCAGTTTCAGCGGTCACATTGTGGTTGAAAGAGGCCTTGTGAATAGCAAGGTAGCTGAAACCAGACGGTACCGCGTTTCTACCACGGGAACCACCACGTGGTCAACCAGTATCAGAGACTTTGGGCTAGGCCTAAAAACGATCGTGAAATCCCGGCCGCCCGTTGCTTATTCTCCGACCGTCAAATTGCACGCCACTTATATTTCTTAGTGACATCTTGTAGATTGAACTGAGGAGAAAATAACAAAATACCTATACGTTCCAATTCTGCAAGTCCCGAGTAGAAGGTGACCGAAGGCCATCCTGCCCAACGCGTCGCCCCCCATTCGCCTACCTACGCCAATAGACATTAAGCTACTCTAGAGTTAGTCAAGGCGTTGTGGTGAACTATTACAGTGATCTGATGAACTTGAAAAGTGGACGGAGGCTATGGAACCAGGCGGATAAATACGCGGCCGAAATTTCAGCCGCGAGCGCTGGCCAGTCTTTGATGTGCTGTGCTAAAGGACTCAATAGGTCGCCCTGACCTACTATTCAAATCTCAGACCAAAGAATCGTAGTGAACGTGTGCTACGGTAAATTTCGTTCTAGCACGACCAGCATTCCGACACTTGTGGGTCGATATTTTCAAATTGTGGCTGAGCCTAAAGTCCTGTTAGGACCTTTCTGCTCTCCCCGCTGGTGCCGCCAATCAGGTAGTATCGGAGAATGGAGCAAATTACACAAAAGTAAAGGTATCACTGCGACAGATAACTAGAGCGCGTAGGTAGAATACATGTGTAGGGACTACAAAATTTAACTTGCCTGAATTGAATGCTGATTGTGTATGGGGGGGGGGGACATGGCCTCGAGGGCTCATAAAATGAAAGTTAGAAGCGTAGAGCAGATTGAAGTCACCGGGCGTGAGCGAATTGGCCCAGGTCCGGAAACGTCATTGCGATACATAAGTCGTATCTCACGAAACGCAACAGTTGAGGGAATGTCTTCTAAATATGCCAAAACTCATTAGATTGGCACGCTGCACATTGTTCAACTACTTCACTTTATTCATTCTCGGGCTCGGCGGACTCAACAAAAAGGTGTCCGTACAGTGAGGCTCGAAGAGGAGAATGCATAACTGCTTGGCTTGCGTGGTTGGGCAAGACATGATGTACGGGCGGGGTCGGCGGGGGTGGCGTGTGCGCTGACGGCACCATAAGCGTGGCGGGTGGGGGAGTTTGCACGGGCGAGGGCACGGGGGCACGGGGGGCGTCGGGCGCGGGCATGCGCGCGGGCGGAGGCAGAGCTAGGATGAGTGGTGCTAGAGCTAGCGGGGCGGCGGCCACATGTGGCAGCCATGGCGGTGGTACGATTGGGCTGTAGAAGTGAATGATCATGTACAAAGAAGAGAAAGAGGAAAGTGAGCCAAGAAGATTAAGCCGGGCGACGAAACGGCTCACACTTGGTCAATCATCCTCGACGGTACGCGTTGCACAAGTAGTTGATTATGACGGCCTATTGGGCGCCGAGTTCAGTGGGAGATAATATGTTATGAGAGAACGAAGATGGGTGCGCTTCCCCTGCGGCCGGAGCGAGAATCATACCATATTACGTGAGCTCCATCTTGTACATGAGGCACGGGTAGGTTATGCTACCCCGTTGCCAGTGGCAAACAGATCAAGCGCTGAGATTTTACACTCTATGAGCCATCGTTCCAGTTTTCCAACATTGGGAAATCTTCGAGGGGGCAAGGCGAGCTATGATGCAATTGGGCTGAGAAAGACTGGATATTTCATCGGCGAGAACTGAGGGGATAAAAGATTGGTGACCCAAACATCCAGCAGATTTTGACCAAGGGCTATAACTAAAGTTAAACATGATTACTTTAATCGAGAATACAGATCGAGAGGGTGAGGGGCTTAGGAGGCATCCAAGTAAAAGCTGCCCGGCAGGACACCCAGTCCATAACCCCTTGAGGAGACGCGGGTTTTCGGGCCGTATAGAACAGAACAACGTGATGCCAATTCTCGTGTGTCTTACACGATGGCTAAGTCCAGCGGACTTTGAGGGAGTCCTGAGTGTTTGGATATCCACGTCGCTAGGGTGAGTAGAGGCGCAAACGTGATAGCGGCCCTCCAACGTTCAACTAGAATGTAGTCCAAACATTACACCAAAAGAGATGAGGGCAAGGTGCATGATGTTAAACCCGATGCTGAATTCGCTACAGGTTGGCTTGGTTCAGTTATCCCCGTTGCGAGAAGGGCAAATGCATGTAGAGTATATCGGGAATGGTGTCTTGATTCTAGGAGAAAGAGTCCAAGCCTTGGTGACCGAGTACTAGTAAGAAGAAACCTCGGAGCTAGCCACTCTCAAAGACGCTGCTTGATTCTCGTAGTGGTTCGGTGGGTGTGGGTAGGAATAAAGTGGAAGCGCCTGAGACAAATAAGCACAATTGATTACGTTATGATTGGATGCACCGGCTTAGCACATAACCGGTCACGGTCTCTTGTCTTCCTCCTTCCCCGCAACTCGCCTTGCCTTTCTGTCCATACCTCGTCCCATATGGCACCTCTCGCTCAAGTTCTAAACCCCAAACATCTCGAATCGAGCACAGGAGCTGGGCTACCTGTTCATGTCTACCACGGAATCGTGAGCCCAGATTGGGTTGTTGGCTCGTACGTTTTTCTTTACTGTCCCTTACACTGAGCACTCACTTTCTTGGCGAAAAAAACAGAGTACCACATGGAGGGTATGTACTGGGTCTCCTCGTTGAGGCGTGTATAAAGGGTCAAGAAACAACGAAACACCGAGACCCAATCCACGTCACTGCGCACTTTATGCAGCCTACTGCCAGGTCCGAATACAGGATTGACATTAAAGTGATTCGTACCGGCTCGAGGTTCTCCAACATAGTGGCCAACTTGGTTCAAGATGTATGTTCTCTCATTTTATAACGATTTTCTCTTGGAATGATTGACCAATCCTCTTGACAGGGAGAGACTAAAGTGATCACGCACATGATATTCGGCACACTTCCCCCCTTCGACGCGCCTCCCTCCTCCCAATCACACGAAAACATCCCACCAACACACCCTCTCTCCAGACCTATCCCTCTCTCCTCCCACCCCCGAACCATCATCTCCGAAGAAATGGAGCCCAAATACGGTCGATTCCGACAAAACGTCAAACGAGCCGAGGACCCAACCATATACAAGCGAAACGAATCAAAGCTGGTCGCTGCGCCCGGGACGCATGATGGTGGACTGGAGTCGGCTTCGTGGTGGACGTTGAGGGGGGAAGATGAGGAGGTTGGGTTGAGCATGATTCCGTTCTTTGCGGACGTGTTTGATAATACGCCGACGTTGTTATCCCGAGCGAATGATGACGGGACGCCGATGAAGTGAGCTGCTCGTCTTGCGATGGAATTTATCAGGGACTAATTAATACGACGATTAGGTGGTATCCAACAATGGTCATGACGCTCGAGTTCAAACGCCAACTTCCCAAACGCGAGACACCTGGTTTCTCACATCGTACGCTGGGTGTCTATTCTAGAGGGTCGTTCCTTGAACATGGAAGACACGACATCTATGGAGAGATCTGGAGTGCGCCTGGAAACATTGGCGAGGCGAGCGATAGAGACCCGAATGACGAGAGCTGGAGGCGGGATATGCGATGCGTGGCCGTGACAAGCCAGATGGCGCTCAGCGTATCAATCGAAGTGAACAGGAGTAAAGGGGCTGGGAAGCCAAAGGCTAAACTTTAGAGTAAGCATCCACATCAACTTATCTTCACGTCTCAGATATTAATCAGAATGAGCAGAACTTAATTTATAACTTCCATAAACTGTACTCGTACGTATCATAATAACAATCGGTATACTGGGCCCAAGCCCATATAACATCACAAAACACCACGAGATCGCACCTCCGAAAATTAAAGCAGAAAGGGAAAAATAACGACTAATTATGTACACTCACGACGGCCTCTCGAAAAATCCAGTGGCCGTGACACCAATCGCAGCGACCGGACTCGCGGTACTCCCGCTTCCTGACCGCCCGAGCGCGATCGAGCTTTTCCGAGTCCCCAATGTCTTCTCGATACTGATGACGGAACGGGCACCACGGATCGTAGTGCCGGGACCAGAAGCAGAGCCTTGCCCTGTCGTGTAAGGAGTCGAGAACGTCGTTGAGCTTGACGAAGGCGTGCGACGGTGTCGCGGCAAAGGCGTAGTAGGAGACGTAGGAGAAGCCAAAGCAGAGTTCGGACCAACAGACAAGCTCAACGCAGGAGTCGAAGAACTCGCGCCCATCTTCGGAGATCTCGACCACGCCGACGGACCCAACGCACTCGTGGACTTGATCAACGGAGCCGTCCCGCGTGAAGTCGCAGTCGGAACGTTCATAGACGCACTACGCGCAGCGGGGGCCTGAGCCGTCGGGG
Organism: Ceratobasidium sp. AG-I; assembly: GCA_015039395.1. NCBI lineage: Eukaryota > Fungi > Basidiomycota > Agaricomycetes > Cantharellales > Ceratobasidiaceae > Ceratobasidium > Ceratobasidium sp. AG-I. The sequence goes on from MU132186.1 coordinate 14,889, forward strand.
GTCCAGAGTCGGGAACAACGGACATAACGAGCATCGCCTCGTTCAGCTCATCGTCCTCGATATCCACACTCGAGCGCGGCACACTCTCCAACGTGCTCACGCTCGCGTCCATCCCATCCATGCTCGTCTCGCTCTCCTCGGCCAACCGCGTGCTCCCAGAGAAACTCGTCCCACTCGTGCTCACGCTCGGACTCATCCCGCTCAACCCAATCCCACCTCCTCCCGGACCCTCGAAACTCAATTCAGACGGCACGGGCAACGCTTCTCCCCGGTCCGGGACGTCTTCGAAAATCTCAAAGTAACGCTCGATGCAAACTTTGACGATCTCGCCTAGTGTCGTCGTCCCCGCCTGTCTGGGAGGAATCGGTCCACTCCCTCCTCCCGCGCCTGAGCCTGGAGAGTTCCATCCAGCACCACCTGTTCCTGGACCCCACGGCTGTTGACCTGTTCCGCCTGCCATTTGGAGAGCCCCTGCGCTCGCGGGAACAGTGCAGATCTTTACATCTCGGATGGGATCTTTAGAGCGGACTAGGTTGGGGGCGACACAGAGGGCGAGATTGTGGGCGTCCATTTTGTTGATGACCGATCGAATGGAGACGTCGTGCAAGAGATCTGAGCAAAGACATTAAGTTAAAAATCTTAATCTTAACGCGGGAGCAAGTGAAGGGGAAGAATATAATGGCCCAACAGAACGAAGACGGAAGCAAAGCTAATAGGGGCAAAAGATCGAATCTTGGCCTGAGCCGTGGGCGAGGCTTGGCAATAAAATAAAAAGCCCCTCAGAGTAAAATAGGACATCACGAAAGGAAGAAACGCAAACCAAAAGGTCAAACCAATATAAAAAATACTCACGGAACATATATCCCAACAGCACAACCCGACATCCCCAGCCCATCGCGGGCAACACAACCTCCCTGATATACTCCACACACGCATCTCCCTCGCCCCATCCTCCAACAGTAGCCAATTCTGCCTCGCTTCCCACTCTCGCATGTCCCTTTGCCGCGCGCACGCTTAGTCCGTTCGAACCATTAGGCGACAATGTTTGACCTGACCGACCGGGAGTAGTAGGTGTGAGGAGAGACGTTGTACGAGGATCAGGAGATAGGCCGTCGACGCCCCATCCAGTGCTGGGCGGGCATCGAGCAATGAGAGGGTAGAGTGTTCCTGGGAATATAGGCTCCGGGAGGTCTCGTAGGAACTTCTTGAGTAGTACAGCGGCGATATGTGGGTCTGCGTATTGTGCTAGAGAAACTTGTTGGCCTAAAAGTTCCAAAATTAAGTCGAACGGACGGAAAAGGAAGGTGCGGGGAAATCGAGGGGTTATAAGCCATGTGCAAGATGACGAAGAATTGCGGTCCCGATATATCAGTTACCAAGTCCCAATCAAATACAAAAACACGGACCTCGATCATACGCTTCCTTTACGCTTCTCAATACAGCCCCATTTGGACTTCTCCTAAATAATCCCTCCACCTCGAGATTTAATCCAAGTGGGCCATCAGATCGGAGGTACTCGACGCAATCGCGTACAACGCGGGGAAGAGGAGAGGATTCGCCGTCTGGGCCCATGAGTTGTTCGAGAGGGACGCCGAAGGTGAGGGAGGAGGGGCTGGCGTTTGGGAGGGTGATTGTGCGTTCATGTTTGAGATTCTCGCTGTAAATGAAAAAAGGGTGGAGAGGTGTGGAGTAACGTGGTGAGTAAAGTATTAAGTCGAGCTAACGAGGTTTGGATGGTGAAAAGGTAATGCCACTCACTTATAGACTGCGGGCGCGATCTCGATTTGCGTCAAAGGAACATGTCGTGCGAGTTCAGATAAAGTGGAAACGTATGTGATCTTGCGAAAGAACTTGGGGCTGTACAAAAAGATACACGTAAACCTAAGCACAAACTATAGCCACGGGACAACATACCTAATCACCGCGCCAGCTAAAGATACAAACACTGGACGATATTGTTAGAAATTGCTACCAAGCTATAAAGGGAAGTTTGAGCGACACACTTTTGGAAAACCACGTTGGGTGCACGATGAGCTGTCAGGTGATAGGCTAATATTAGCCAAAGGCGCAGTTCGAGCGTGGTTTAGTTTATCGGCTCACCAGTCGCTTTAGGTTCTTGCGATACCTTTACCACACAATCAGCATTGTACAGAAAAGAAATAATAACACCGCTTACTTGCGGCTCAGCCCTCGGTACGCCTTCCAAACCCAATTCCAACTGGGCGTATGTCGTCCCCCAGCTGCCAGAAACACAACGACGTAATCGTTCTCAACTGCCCATATGAGAGCGATAAGTTCAACAATCAAATGGCAAGCAGAGAGAGCGTGTACCATACAGGTCGAGGTATGCGATTATCCGTCTGGATCAGGATCAGGACAAGGAGACTTAGCGAGAGAGTAGAACAGGACGCACGAAAGTAGCATGTCATAGGATATCTGCCGTGGATCTGGGAAGGATGCAGCAGTCACGACGACCCTTGAAGACAGTCAGCACCGATCAGCCCGCCGTGGAAAACGCAGTACATAACTCACATCGGTCGAGTCCTTCATTGCCTCTTCGTTAGCGAAGCTCTTGAACGAAATTGTGGATTTTCTCACTCATAATCAACCCCTGCTTGCGTGATCACCGCACTGACAGCCTTGTCAACCGAATCTCTGTCCTCTGCTCGCATCCCTTCGTACTGCTCCTCCGCATCAAGTACGCCAAATTCATGATTAGGACTTCGAAGGGCAGGAAAAGTTCGACTTCGAGGAGAGGGAGATATAGAAGAATCAATTCGTGTTGAGGGGGTTGTTGCTAATGCTGCCAGTCGTTGTTTGAGTGAGAGAGTCGGCGGAGCCATTGTGGGTCTCAGCAACCAGGAAGAATGTCACGTGCTCAGAAGCATCACGCCGTGTCCCGGAACGTCAAGCTGCCTTCGTCCTATGGCACACGACATCTTGAATACGTACACTGGCCGTTGTTGCGCAGACCAGATCTAATCGCTCGCCGGACTCAACATATGCAATTACATCAATCAGTATGACTGGGGATTTGGTACACGTCGTGATACGGCCAGTTCCGTGATCATTCTTGGCAGGTTAATGCTGCAGCCCCACCGAGGAGCAAACCAAGAATAGAAATAGAGGTATGGGGACTGGAACATTACGTAGTGCTTCTACCCCTTGGAGAGTAACCCGAAAACAACTACGGAGAAACGGATAATGTCGTTTTATTCCGTTTCAGGATCACCCATTCCCCATCATCGAACCCACGAGATTATTCTGTTACTGACGTCTGGTAATGATATATCTTGATCCAAGAACAAGCTACACTGCTCTAAGGAAGCTCGAAATCCTGTCGAACCTCTGCTATAACTTTTCCCCTCTGCGTCGCCACTGGCCTAAACACTATCTGCCCAGAGCGTGATTCTTATTTCGATTGTACATCTCTTGCCTTCCAAGTTAGGTGTTTAGATCACCAGCGCACAAATCTCTCGGAGAACAGTACTGGAGAAATGACTGGGTTTAGGGTCGATCCAGCGGACAACTCCGAGCACGCGGCTTTCAGCCACCACGCACACATGGATTGTGGTTGTGGATGTGATTAGACCTTGACAGATTGTTTTCTTAATGACCGCCGACCGACAGGACATAGGCCTAATTGCGGGCAACCGTAGCCGTCTACTTGATGATCGAAGACCGCAAGCGGGACACAAGCGTCTTCTCTGCCCGTTCGTTTCATGCCATAATGCCTGGTCCAACCCAGCAATACACTGATCCAAGGAAGAAAGAGCAATGAGTTGATACAGGGGGACTGTGTATAGCGTATGTCCGTTGGCCCACCTAGCTGAGTGAAAAGCGCATACACACCGTGTGGTTTGTCGGTATTTGCGTCCCAATAGATTTAACTTATCTTCAATGGTTGTTCCCGAGCATGAATTACACTAAGGAAATAGGCTGTGAGTGTCGCGCTAAACCAGAGCTGAAATTTCTAGAATTGTGCTGTACTGGGCAACTCGACCGGTTCATGAATGTTATCATCGAGGCGATTGCAATCATGCATTCCCGACATGTTTTCGGTTTCTGTAACGCGGCCTCTTTACTGACACTACTCTACCGATTCCGAGCAACTCGCGTATAACCGTGTCGCATATACAGCGCAACCTGAAGCTTCGTACCGCGTTTCACAATACCGCCCTAACTATCTCCGTGTAGATCCCTGAAAATGCTGCGCACCTCCATGTGGTTGTGGGAGGAAGGCGCCATGTTCCAATAAGCTTGGTTTCATTTATTGGTAGAAACAGACCAGGCAATGAGACATACGAAAGCTTCCAAATTTTACATAGAAAAGATGTCAGAATCTGCCAAGGGGTATTCCCACAACGTTACCTTTACTAGGATTCGAGTCGCAACATCAGTTGTACAGGAGAGTAAATAGCGAAA